>MNCI01031824.1:0-62470 GCA_015680685.1 Gnetum montanum
GACACATCATCAATGAAAAAGATATCGATAAAAATTCTTTGCAAATGTTGCTAATAAATGATGAGTAGTCCTTCGTGGTTAACGACTTTGCAAACCTTGCTAATAAATGATGAGTAGTCTTCATGGTTAATGATATAAAGCTAAAAGCATACACAATAGAATGGAATCAAGATTACTTATTAAATAGTAGGATTATATTAATGCCCTCCTAACTAACACTTGTAATTATCTTGTTGTATGGATAAGTGTAGTTAAGCTATATGATCAAATGTATTATTAATCCATATTAAAAATAATTCAAAAATAAATCATAATAAATAACAAATATAATGAAATGTGGGTTGGAAGCTATTTTAGACACACACAAAAATATTTATAAAAAAAAAATAGAAGTTCATCACATATTTAATCACTGATTTAAGAGCCCTAAAAATAACATAGAAAGGTTCTAATTTTAGGGATGTCTACTTAAGTAAATAGTCTTCCAATAGATGCTTCAAAAAAACAAGAGAGAAAAATTAATTATCACTAGGGAGGATCATCCCAGTTCTAATAATATTTACACCATTTTCAATATTTATGATTGAACTTTAAATAGTAAAAGGATTTGATGTAGTAAAAGAAAGATTTAGCAAAATATCATCTTTTGTAAGAGAGGAAGGTATAAAAGTAATTGCTAACATTACATCAAATCTCTTTGTAATCTTATAAAGCCCACTTGTCAACAAAAGATGTCATCTTTGGGTAGATATTAGTCTTCTTACATATCTATGTGCTAATTGCCTAGATTGATGAATACTATGTTGTAAAAGTAAAATATAAAGTATTCACTTAAGATTTTGTCTTCTTTAGTTTCTTTATTGCCATTTGATCATTCTTATCATTAACATTATCTAGATTTTTGATTTTTTTAGCTTCAAATTATTTTCTACTATCCTCAGCTTAAACACACTTTTTCATTTCCTTGACATCAACACATTTTTTCTTTTTCTCATTAGCTTTTTTCTTGAGCACAAAAGGACAAGCATTAAACAAATGTTCTTTACAATGACAAAATTTACAAAAATTAGGAAGTTTATAATATGTGATTAGCTGAATATAAGTCTTCTTGTTTGCTTATAATACTAATTTCTTTTCATTGTTAAGAAGATTAATTTCAGGAAAAAAATATCTACAAGAATAAAATGGTGTGAAAATAGATTCTATATGCTTAATGGGATCAAGAATATGAACAATATCTTGCTCAACTTTTTGAAAAATCAGTAGCAAAAGATTAAATAACTTAACAAAATATGGAACTTTAGAATACTCTTCATATTTGACATTAAAATCTAAAGTGCACTTATAAATAATCAATACTACATACTTATGTATAAATGATCCTATATCTAGGACATACTGCATCATTAAAGCACTACCTTGCACAACAAGCTTAAAAAAAAAGAATAAAACTTAGCATGAATGACTTGAATGTCATGTTTTTTCTTCACATCATTTACCTACAAGGAAAAACTTTGATTATGAGTAAGGTAATTCAAAATTTGAATATATATCATGATGTAAGATTAACTACTAGTTACTCGTATACATCATCATAAAGGAAAAAAATTAGGTATTTTACTTGCATGAACATTAATAGAAGAAGATGTCTAAAATTTTTACTCATCATATTTTAAATTTTCATTCTTAAAATTAACAAAAATTTCCACATCAATAGAAGAAGTAGAAATTTAGGTATTAATTGAAGAAATTGGAGGTAATTAAGGATTCCTCTATGGTGAATTCTAAAAGTGAGACTAAATTTTTTTACTTATATCTATTGAGACCTATTGGATCTATCAAACCAATTTTAGAATTATTTTTATAGAATTTTTATTAATTTATAACTTAGTGCTACCTATTAGGATTAAACCAATGACCTGGGGTTACAAAGCTAAGATTATTACTACTATTAGAGAGATCTAATCCACTAGAGAATAATCAAATAAAGTAAATATAATAAAATGTGATTATTTTAACCATCAAATATGAACTAAAATGAAAATCTAAGTGAATTGAGTAATCATTTTCTCAATCTTCTATCATACTCTTGAAATATACAAGGACAAGATAATGAGTTAACCATTTGAGCCAACTATCATTAGCACTCTTTAAATGTACTATAACTACTTGGCATATCAATCTAAGTGTTTTAGTACTAAAGATCTTAATGTACTTAATTTCTAATACTAACCAATGATTTTAATAATAAATATTATGAACTAATTATTACATTATATATAAAGGATCATTACCCAAAGGTTAAATGATTATCCTACCAAGGTGGGGTCTTGGTTAGTGAATGAACAAAAGTCTAACCCTTTTCAAGTACTTGTGCCCAAGCTAGAATCCAAGTCTTGTGACTTGAAAAATAAGCACTTTACTATCACTCCAAATGATAATTCACCAAACAAATCATCACCTAGATCTTTAATGCTTATCTTTCCAAAGTAGGAAGGTCAATGAATGAGCAAAAGCCTACCCTCTTTCAAGTGGATACACTTAGGCATAAACTTAGTTCTTATAATTTGAGGAACAAATACCTTACAATCACTTAAAATGATGGTCCCTTTATTATGAAATTATATATTTGATGAGCCACGATATCATGTCCATGATATCGGGTATGCGATATTTGAGTTTTCTAAGCGATATCGTGTATGCGATATCAAGGCCTACCTCGTTACCTATAAATAAGAGGTAGGCACACTTGGTTTGCATAGTTAGTCTTAGTCCCTTACCCAAACTCTTGCCTTTTTCCTTTTCCAAAGAGAAAATTATTTCTAAGTGCCCGTAGTAGGATTCATAAAGTGAATGGATCTTTATCGAGCATTGTGTACCTGAGCACACCTTGTGTACAGTAATAAAGATGAACTTTGTTATAAACCTTGCAGCATTCAGAATAGATTAATTAATCTTAATTACTGTTACTTAATGTTTTCCTTAGTTAATTAGTGTTTTCTCTCTCACTCTACAACTCTCCTAAGTAAGCATACTCAGTACAATCACTTCCAGCATGCATGTAATGCTTGGTAACCCAGTAACAATTAGCATTTGGTAATCCTAGTAGTGTTGCACTAGTTTAGGATGTGTACGACAAGTGAGAATGGATGTTAGTGTTAGGACTAGTTAAAGCATAGTTGACTAGTTAAATCAAAATTAATTACTTAGTTATCTCTCTTATCCCTTTGTAGCACTAGGACATAAAAATATAAAACTATAAAAATCATGTACCTCAAGTTTACTTAACCATACAATCATGTTATACAAGTAAGCTTGGGAAGACAACGATTGATCAACCCATCCTTGTTCCACAAAGGGCATAAGCACTTAGTCCTTGGAATTTGACCGAATCATGCTTGGATGCTCGTATTCGTATGGTTGAGCGTAGGGATACCTCATTGCTCATCATTGGCACCATTGTCAAGGACTTTGTTGTTTGTGCACTAATTAGAACTTAGGAAATATTTCTCATTGTTGGAATGAACCCTTAGGGTTGGTTACAAGAAAACAAAAAATATATAATAATATATAATACATTGCACACTGAATAGACAATAATGTCTCCTTCTTCGTATGCAAGTGTTTCACCATCTAGGTTTGATACATGGAACAATCAGAGGCGTAGCACACATGATAATCTGCCAATCCCTCAACAGTTTTGCATGGTATATGTTCATCCCAATGAGTATATACAAAAATTTACCTTTATCCTCCACCACGATGAACAACTAAATTGATGAGATTTAGAATGTAACATAGTGTTACCTCTTGATCGCTCAGTCCTAGGAATGATTCTTTATGATCTCACACGAATTAGTATGCAACACTTATAGGAAGAGTACATTGTGCACGATCATGACTCAAGAGAGTATTGATCCACGAAGGCATAACATTAAAGGGATTTGCAATAGGAGAGACATCATGAACCCATGAAGGAAAAGTTGTCACAGAATGTCCCACATGTCCTAAGCGAAAATGACGGTGGTGAACTAGCCTCAAGTAGTTGGCCACACAATGATGTTCCTCCTATTGACTTCAATTAAGGGTTTGTGTATCAGAATCTTTACTCAACTATCCATAACTTGGATTCTGATATTGACAGACATAAAGGGTCTGAAAAAGGAACATGAACACCTGACAAAGATGGACATTTTGATCATAACTACAATTGAGGCCATGACCACCAAAGAGAAGGAAGCAGACACTGACATGGTGATAGTCCTTATTCTTCTTCACCTTCATCATCTCCTTCACCCTCTCCTTCAAGATCTGGATGCAGTCACAAAGAAAAAGACCATGAGGATAAGGGTAGGTGAAATGGGAGTCATAGACAAAATAGTCGAGACAGGGGACAAGGGCACTCTAGAGAAACATACTGTGAAAGAAGGGAGAGTAGGGAACAACATGGGCATCATAGACGCCATAGACGAGATGATAACAATGAACCCCTACTCGCTAATCAAAGTATGTTAGACATAATTGAGGTCGTTAGGATCCCAATAAGGCACCACAAGGATAGTAGGATCAAGAGATTAGACATGAATAATATCCCAAAATTTGAAGGGGGATACAATGCTGATCCTCAAAATCATCTATAAGCATTTCATGATGCATGTGCCTTACAAAACATAGAAAATGAATGGCAAAAATTAAAGTTGTTTCCATGGACACTAATCAAAGAAGTGAAAAGCTAGTACCAGTCCTTAGAACTGGAATCCATTTGTAGGTGGAGTACCATGTTAGAATTATTCAATGATAGGTACCAAACGTACACCCAAGTGTCCAACCTGTGAAAGTAAATCCAAGGCTAGAAACAAGGAGGACATGAACCCTTGGATGATGCCATGGGCCAATATTATGCATTGTTACATCATTGTTCCAGCCATGGTTATTCGCAAATGGATCAACTATGCCATCTTGTAGATGGGCTTAGGCATGAAATGTGAAGAACCCTTGGGACTTATGTCCAAGGAAGACTATCCAAGCTTAGGATCCATCAAGTACAAAGATTATTGGAGCAATTTGCTAAAGATGAAGGTGAGTTATGGAAAAGAGAAAGTGTGGAGGAATATAACAGAGATCCTTCCCTCTGAAAGAAGGGAGTAAGATTTTGTGAGGATGAAGAAGAGTCAACACTCGAGGAGATGGTGAATAGGAAAACTTTGCCCATTCAAAAACTTGCATTGAAAGTATTGACAAAAGTGGACCAAATGTGGGACTCCCTAGATGATAAATTTCAAACCATTCTCAAAATAGTAGAGGAGTCTAGAGAGTAAGGTAGCGAATGGGAAAAGAAAAAAGAGAGAAGAAAAATATGCACATAACAAGGGTAAGGACAAAGTTTCCATCATTGAATAGGTTGTGGTTTCAGATACAGACAATGATAGTGGATGCGAGATATGCTAATATGACCATCCTAAGGGATGTTGCCCTATAATCTTACATTTGTAGGATTTTGGGGTGTATGCACTCAACCCATGATTAAACAAAAGGCAAACACTCTGAAGCTTACCTTATCCCCAAGGAAACCCAAGATAGTTCCACCAACCCTTAACATATTATCTAAGTGGAGCTCCACCACAACCAATTGAGTAGTATCAACAGTGGTAGCACCCACAATCATGGGGAATGCCACCACCACGACAATAGTATCCTTACCGACAACCTAACCCATATGGATATTACATGTAGTAGCCAATCTCTTCGCATGACTCCATTGGTCACGTCACTTCTCAACCTTACTACTAAGCCCATGAGTACTATAGGACCCCTTCTCCTAGGGGTGATGTTCCACAGACATACTATCCTTCTCATTTGGTTGCACCTCTTCCACTCATATCTCCATTACCACTTGCTCCACTATGTAGGGCAAACTCCCAGCCCAGCCATAGCAACGTAATGCTACAAGGGTTGTTAACTCTCAATCTACTATTGGTTCTGACAATCGCATGAAGAAAAAATCTTTCTTCAGAACCAATAGTCCAACTAAGTACTTGCAACCACAAGTGGCTAATCCTTTAGACACCTCATTACCAATCAAAACTTTCGAACTCCCTTCTGGCCAAACACCATGCCCAAAACATACGGTCATGTTAACTCATGTCTTCACTGATTGGATTAAGGCTAGCCATCTTCCTAGGAAATTTTTTGATCTTGAAAGTCCTCTTATATATTTACAAATCGTTGGGAATGAACTGTGCAAGGATCTTTTGGGTTCAGGTTTTAATGTCAACCTAATCTCTCATGAAATGTACAAAGCTTGGAACCTGCCTCCACTAAAAAAAAGTAACATTCATTTAGAGTTGGTTGACTAGTCCATCATTGTCCCATTAGGGCTAGTGGAGGACATTGTCAACACTATTTGTGGATGGTCATACCCAGTTGACTTCCTAGTGATTCAAGTGAACAATGATAAGAGGGACTTCCCAATCATAATGGGAAGATCATGGCTAAGCACAATTAATGTGTGCCTAGGAATCTGAAATCTTTCCCTAGAAATATCAAAGGAAAATATGTTTGGAAAAATCAAGAAGAAGAAAGTTCCATGCATCACATACAATGGCACAAGGTGTAATTACATGCAGAAGGCATGGTTTGTACAACGTTTAAAATTGCCTGTATGAAATCAGTGTGCACAAGTGACTAATATACAAAGATGCCTATATGCAGCAGCCAAAAAACAAGAAGACACCCAGTGGCTAACAGTTAATCAAGAGAGCAGTTTAACTATATGCATGGAACCAATTGAGGGTTTGACTTGTGCTTACATCGATAGCATAGACACATTAGAGCAAGTCCATCATTAGCTTCCAAGTCTTGATATTGAAAATATCAATAGGAGGAAGTTAGAAATCCCTGATAAGTTTAAGTAGGAGCCGCTTGAGTTAAAACCATTGCCCAATGGTATGGAGTACATGTTTCTCAAGAATGGAAAATCAATAATTATTAATGTGAAGCTCACTCCTCAATAGAAAGCGAGACTGTTGAAGGTGATAAAAAAATGGTTGAAAGCCTTCTCTTGGTCATATCTCAAATTAACCAGAATAAATCCTAGGATATGCTAACACAGAATTTACACTGATCTCTCCATGAAGCCTCGACGACAACCACAGAGGTGATTGAACCCAAAGCTTAAGCAAGTGGTTAAGGAAGAAATCAAACAGCTTCTAAAAGCTGGGTTCATATTCCCCATTGTTGATAGTGAATGGGTTAGTCCCTTAGTTATTATACCCAAAAAGGGAGGTAAATGGAGGGTGTGCATAGATTTTGGACTACTGAATATGGAAATATTCAAAGACCACTTTCCATTGCCATTCATCGACCAAGTCTTAAATAGCATTGTAGGGCATTGCTACTATAGTTTTCTAGATGGGTATAGTGGGTATAACCAAATACAAATAGCCCTAGAAGACCAAGCCAAAATCATGTTCACTAGTCCTTGGGGAACATTTGCGTATAAAAAAATGTAGTTTGGCTTGTGCAATGCCCCTGCAATGTTTCAATGATTAGTTCTAAGCATATTCTAGTAGCAGAAAGGAAATGGTGTGGAAGTCTTCATGGATAACTTCTCCACTAACAGAGTGAACTTCGATCAAGCCTTGCATTGGTTAGAGAAAGTACTAAAGTCATGTGTAGAAACCAATTTAAGGCTCAACTGGTAGAAAAGCCATTTAATGGTCAAAGGAGGCATCATATTAGGGCATAAGATTTTGCAAAAAGGGATAGAGGTAGACCCTAAAAAGATCAAAGTTATCCAAGGAATCACTTGGTAACCTGAAACTATAAAAGATATCTAGTCATTCCTTGGAGACACTCGCTACTATAGAAGGTTTATTGAGAATGTTTCAAAGGTTGCAAAACGATTGGTTGAACTAAAAAAAAAGGATGTACCTTTTGAATGGATTAGGGAATGCGAACTAGCTTTTCAAACTTTAAAACAGAAGCTCATAGAATCACCCATTCTACAAGCTCCTGACTAGTCCAAACCATTTCCACATAATGACTAACATGTCCAACTATGCTTTAGGATCCGTACTTACACAACTAGATGACCAAAAACATCCTTATTACATCCACTATGCAAGTAGGAGTATTGTTGGTGCACAACTTAACTACACCACAACAGAGAAAGAATTAATGGCTGTAGTGTTTGCACTAGAAAAATTTAGGCACTATGTCTTGGGCTTTAAGGTATTAATGCACATGGATCATTATGCAATAAGGTTCCTAATGAATAAACCAATAGTGATCCCTCCCATCATTCGATGGCTCATAATCTTACAAGAGTTTGATCTTACAATGATTGATCGAAAAGGCACCAAGAATGTAGTTGTTGATCATTAATCTCGGTTGCAATGGAACCAAAAAGTGGATGAGTATCCAATTTTTAATCACTTCCCTGATGAACTTCTCTTTGTAGGTGTAGTAACTAATCAATTAACCATGGAAAAAAACTGGGGTAGTAGTATTCTCACCTATCTCCTTACACAACAAACACCACAAGAGTTAGATGCTAAAAAGAAACAACTGTTTGTTCACCCAGCCATGTATTTTATGGAGATCAATGGCCAACTTTATAAAGCATGTTCCAATGGCTTGGTTCAATGGTGCATTCCTGATATAAATCAACTGTGAGTTCTCCAAGATGCTCATGAGCGTCCTTGTGGGGGTCATTATGCTAGGAGATGAATAGCCATTAAAATCCTACTTGTAGGATATTATTGGCCTACATTGTTTTGGGATGTCCATCATTTTATCTAATCTTATGAGCAGTATCAATGTGATGGGAAAATGACTACTAGAATGAGGTCCACAATAATGGATTCAACCTTTAGAACCCTTCAACATATGGGGAATTGATTTTATGGGGCCCATTATACCAATGTCCAATGGGAAAGCTTACATCGTTGTTGCTGTTGACTACTTTACAAAATGGGTAGAAGCAGCCACTGTTAAGGATTGTACATCATCTATAGTTGCACAATTTGTTCAACAACAAATCATAAATAGGTTTGACATGCCTCATGCACTTATTTCTAACAATGACACAGTTTACAGGTGCAACTTTTTGGAAGCTGATGCAATGCTTAGGGGTTGAACACAAATTAACAACTCCATACCACCCTCAAGCAAAAAGGGTCAAGCTGAGGTTACTAATAGGAAGATTACAAAAATATTGACAAGAACTATTAGCAAGTATAGGAGAGATTGGAGCACCAAACTAAACGATGCTCTTTAGGCATACTACTCCATATGGAAACTCCCTATAGGCTACTCTCCCTATGAGTTAGTGTATGGGAAACTTCCAATATTTTCCATTCAAGTAGAACTTTGTACACTATCTATGGCATGTGATCTCAACCTTGATCTTGATCTAGCACAAAAAGAATAGTTAATCACCCTTAACTTGCTAGATGAGAACCGATTAGCCACCTTATCTTCAAACGAATTGCACAAGGCCTTCAATAAATGACATCATGACCTAAAAATTAGGAAAGTTAAATATCAACTAGGAGATAAAGTTCTATATTGGAATCCCCCACACGTGCCACAATGCACTAAATTTCAAACGCTGTGGAAAGGACCTTATATTATTTATGAAACTTTTCCTTTAGGGGAAATGATGATTTACAAACCTGAGAGCTTGGATAAGAAATTGTTGGTCAACTTCCAACAAACCAAACCTTTCCATGAGCTTAGAACAATTAGTACTAATACTACCTCTGTTGGTGGACAACCCTACTTGTTATTTCAGATCTCCTCCTTCCAATGAGAGAGATGGCCACCAATGCTAACCATTTTAAGTCCTCAGCTCTTTTTTTGTATTTTTTTTACACATTTGTTTTCAATTTCATTTACTTTTGTTTTACACCATTGTTCACATTTTTGTTCCTATTTCTTTGTTTGATTTACTTTCATTTGTCATACAATAAGTGCTCATGATAGTGGATTGTACTATAATGGTGTTGATTGTTAATGTTGGGTTTTTACCTTGATTTTCAATGTTGATACTATGATATGGTTCTTTTGATAAAATAGGTAATGAGTCCATAGTGTCCATTCCTCCATTTAACTCTATGGTCTCCCTTGGTCTTGGAATCATACTGTCCCTTTTTCTAAATAAACTTATTAAGGAATTAGTAGCTTTGTATTCTTCAAACCGAGAAAGGATTCAATGGTTGAGAAGGCTGTGACTTCAAGGGGATTCAATGCATGTGTACTAGCTATTCTCTTGAGTACTTGGATGCTTTTCATGGGTTCTTCACCATTTCGCTGATGACCAAACATCAGGAAGTCGAATAAATCAAATAAGTCTTTGCATTGTGTGGTTCTCATGTAAAAATAAATAAATAAATAAACTGGTCAGAATTCAAAGCATGCCCCTTAGACATAATAAAGAAATCTAGGCTACAAGCACTAGATATGGCACTCGAAAGACATGTTACCCATGCCTAAAGGTTCCCTCTAACTAAGGCCTATTCTCGCTTCCTACTTTTGCCTCTCGCTCTTTTTGTAATGGTGGTGACTCTTTGGGGAAGCATTTGTCGTTGCTTCTAAGGAATGGATTGGCCAAGTGTATTGATGTGAGGTCATAGAATGTGGCTGGTTTGAGTCCGAATTTGGAGTGTGTTCTACTCAATCACCTTAATCATAGAATACATAAGGGATTCTACACAACCTTGCTCTTGGGATTCCATTCCATTTTCTACTCTCCATCTTTCTTTCCATTTTCCACATCATTGACAGTTTTATGATTAGTCTATCTCCTAGTTGACGCATTTTTATTCTTTGGTAAATTCTTGTGGGACAGTTTTTAACCATTGTTTCCATATGTCGTTCCTAGAGCCTATGGAATCTTTGGTTTGTGGGTATGTCAGGGCATAAAGGGCATGAGCC
This sequence comes from Gnetum montanum, assembly GCA_015680685.1. Classification (NCBI taxonomy): domain Eukaryota; kingdom Viridiplantae; phylum Streptophyta; class Gnetopsida; order Gnetales; family Gnetaceae; genus Gnetum; species Gnetum montanum. Next base: position 10,939 of record MNCI01031824.1, read on the forward strand.
TGCTTTGGGGAGGACCCATCAACATTCCTTTATGGTGTAATTGTTAAATTCTTCTCGTTAAACATTTTTTGCAATAAGCAATTTCTCATTTCATCCCCATCCATGACATCCATTTTATTGGAATTGTCATTGTTATTTTTTCCATTTTTCTTGTTCCTTATACTTTTCCACCTTATTGCTATCAAAGGTTCACTCTTAGTCGTGGGGGTCCTATCACAAATTTTTTCATTCTACTACTTGTATCATCCCTACATCTTGGGTAGTTATTGGTGATAAACCTCTAACCTAGTTTCTACCATAACCACAACCCATCCAATGCACTTTATATCAAGACAAGGTATCAACTACATTATGGTTTACTTATCCTTGCTTATTCATGATTGTGTTGGTTGTGCAGATGGTGATTACACAAACTATGGATTAGAATTAGAAGAAGCACTCAAGATGGATTGGAGTTGGAGTGTTTATGCCAAGAACAAGTTTGTTCACATCGTTATGGATAAACAACAGAAGGTGCAATCGCGATGTTGGCAACAACATGCCTCATTTTCTTTACTCTCTCTTCAAGCTATCGGATGAGGGTGTAGATGTCATCTATGTGCAATGTTCACCACAAAGGGTATGAACACCAATGTTGTAATTGAAACACCACAAAACTTCAAGCTTAGTACTTCTCCGACAAGAAGCAGGTCCCTGGGACCCACAGACGACCACAGCTACATCTGGTATCACACATGGCAACTTCGGAAATCAAAATACTTAATTTTCACTAAGTATGTAGTCTCAGCGTATACGCCCATTGTATACGCTCAAGTTCATATCCACAGCGTGTACGCCCAGCGTATACGCACAACGTAGACATCCAGCGTATGCACCCAGCATACATGCCTCACATGTACGCTCAGCAGGTACAATCGATGTATACACCCAGCATGAAATCCTCAAGGACGGCATGGAAGCAGCACTCCAGAGTCAGATTTGGCATAAGGCAGCAACCACCAGCGTGTACGCCCTAGCGTATATGCCCAGCAATCATCAGCGTATATGCCCCAATGTATACGCCCCAACACCCATCAGCGTATACGCCCAGCCACCATCAGCGTATACGCCTTGCACATCCAGCATGTACGTCCAAAGTCTATGCCCCTAGATACAACGTATACGGCCAGCAGATGTAACTTGTTGTATACTTGTAAATATTACGCCTTTGCACCCGGTCAATGCGCCACGTGTCTCCCAACCCGAGTTTAGCATTAAAACTTGTATAAAAGCCCCAATTTTTCACTGGATTGGGGTCGATTGGCAAGCATTCAGAGAAAACACAGAGAGCAGAGACGATGAGCACTAGAGCAGAAAACCTCATACACTAGACAACCCTATACATTGAGCATACAACCTCTACGCTGTGCCTACAGTGCGAACCAGCCCATAGTCATCCCTGCATCCACCGGGGCTTTTCGTCTGCCTTGTGTCCCAGTCACAACTGCGTTAGACCGGTGCATTGTACTCTGATTCTATAATGCCATTGTTACATTTTCTTCCCAAAATCGTTTACAGTTTGCATTAATTGTTGCATATATTCTGTTTGTGCTCGTTTACGTTTACGCTCTATTCGCATCAGTTACGCTGTTTATGTATAACCCAGCGTATAACACCTCGGTATACGTTTGGGGAAATCCTTACTTGATCCACGTGTAGACCACTCAAGGTACTCTGCCTTTGTTCATTCTAGCTCGCCCTTAGGCGAAGGTAGGATCTTCTGTGCGTGTCCTATGATCCCACGGTCTTTGTTTCCTTCCAGCCGGAGATTGACGATTTCGGACGGTACAGAAATTGGCGCTAGAAGGAGGGCCTCTGCCTAAAACCTTACCTGCAAGCTTCCCAGCGTTTACGCTGTTGAGCATTTACATCGTCGACCATACGTCGATTCCTTCTGAAATCTTCCCAGCATTTACGCTGCTCAATTTAAAACTCACTGCCTGCAAACTATCCAGTGTCTACGTTGTTCAGCGTCTACGCTGCTCCTGTTAACTTACCATTTGCAAGTCTTCCAGTGTTTATGCTGTTAACCATACGCTACACGCTTTATGCTGCAAACTTTGCCTACGCTATACATAAGACTGCTAAATTTTACGCTGCATATTTTACGTCGTAGACGTTGCTGTCCATTTACGCTACATTCTCTACACCGTAGACCTTGTCTACACTGTACACCGACTTTGTCCTTGCTGTTCTGTTTATGTTGCACCCTTTATGCCGTAGATTTTGTCTATGCTATCATCCATATATGCTACTCTCTACGCTGTAACCCTGTTTACACTGCACATTGATGTTGTATACGCTGCTTAGCATATACGCTGTACGACTTATGCCATAAACTTGTCTACACTGACCCTATATGCTCCATACCTATACGCTGTCTACACTATCGTTATATGCCATACGTTGAAGGGTATACGCTGTATGTTACCATGTAGGTTTACGCTACACTCAGGACACTAATTTCATAGCCCTACACTATGTCATACCCTCAACAGGTCATCATGAACACCACAAGCACCACCGCTACAACCACCCAAGTCATCGACATCGTAGGCACCATGGCTGTCTGATAGCCTATGGTCCAACAACTCATAGTACAACCCACAGTGGGGCCTTGTCGGTCCCTTAGTTTGCAAGGGAGGAACCCATCATCCAACGTCATAACCCAAGACCAATACAATTTCATATGCATAAAAATACAAGTTAGCCTAGCTGTGGACCGAACTGAAATAGAATTCAAGAGGCAGTATGAACTCTTCTATAGGGGAGGGCAAGAGTTCATTCCTTCCCCGTATGATGTCATCTCTGTCAATCTCGGGATCAGCCTGCAGTAGATCCTCAACTGGAAGATGAGGATGAGTTCGTTGCCTAATCCGAACATGAAGACTCGTATCACATCCTTAGTTTACAAACCCATATCAACCCCATGTTTCATCAAGGCACAGGGAAAATCATGCCCCTCTAACCCCTCAGGTTCACCCAAGTGCAAATACCTCCATCAGAAACATCCGCACTTGCTCATGTTCCTCCTCCAAACGACCCGCAAATCAGTACACTCCCTCTCGCTATCATCCTCGCTACAGCCGCAGGACCATCCTCGCAATTACCACCCCTTCACAATAATGTGGGAGCAACCTTCCCACCCCAAGTGATCGAGATGCCTTACGTGATACCAGCATCTACGTCTGCTCACTATATCCCCCACATCCAAACACACGGAGCCCCTTCCATTGCTGTAACCCAACAAGAGGTTCCTACGCAAAACATGCCCGGACAATGGGCAGCGATGGGTGCTCAACCACAACAACATCAACTCCCTCACTACAACATACCACCTCATACGATTCCACCAGCCAACATTCCCCAAGTACAACCCCAACCACAACAACAACAACCTCTCGCTTACAATCTGCCATCCCTAGTAACACCCGCTATGAACATCCCACAAGTACAACCGCCAACTGCATAGCTTTCAGCCTTCCAACCTGCCATCCAACAATCCAATCTGTACAATATACCACATCCCCAAGCTACCATATCACCTAGTGCCCAAGACTAGGCAGATGCTAAAAAACTGATGCAAGAACTAACTGACAAGGTCAAACACCTTAAAACGGCTACCGACGGAGAGTTGAAGGTAGTGGACTTTTACCACGATGACCCCATCAGCCCTTCTATCCCGCCCCTAACCTTGCCCAAAGGTATATCATTGCCTACACTAACTAAATATAATGCGGAAACAGACCCCAATGCTCACCTTATAACATTCAGATTAGAATGCACATTACTCCAGGTGTGGCCCCATGCTATTTTGCGAGTGTTCCCTATTTCCCTTGCAGGGAGAGCACTCGATTGGTACCGGGCCTTGCCGAGGAATTCCATATTCTCCTTGGAAGAGTTGTTACATCAATCCGTGACCAGGTTCAAGTATAACTTGAAACCTAAAGGGACACTTGATAGCCTTATACAGGTTAAACAAGCACCTCTGGAACCTATACAAAAATTTATCCAAAGGTGGAGTGCTGCTCTCAATGAGCTACATGAGCCAATCCGCCAGACATATCTGCTCACCATTCTAAAGGGGGCTGTTAACGAATTTTTCAAATCTAAGTTATATTACCTCAATGCGCGTAACCTTAACCAAGCCTTTGTACAAATTAAAAATATAGAAGAGGTGGCTCAAAATAGCCACGATCCTGCGTACTTAGCCTTCAAAAATCAACATAGTAAAAAGGATAAAGAAAAGGCTAAGGCAACTATAGCGACAATAGCAGAAACGCAACAAGAAAACGTGGCACAATAAAACAAACCACCAGTGGCCCCTATTAACTATACTAAACCTACTCCTGCAAGCGCATTAGAATCATCATCATCGCAGAACCAAACACAAAACCATACGAGAAACTTTGAGAGGAAAGAATCCTCCCAATATACGCTGTTGCCTATGAAGCCATCCCAGCTATTCAATAAAATTTTGAGAGCTAGATTAATGAAACACAAATAGTTATCCCCCGCGGCCATCCAGAGACATGACTGGTTCTGCCAACTCATTCAGAATCCAATCCTAGCAACACCGAATGAGCCTCCAGTGCCCAAAGGTTTCAAAATGGATCGCTTCTGCAACTATCATCAACGTAATGGGCATAACACGGATTACTGTTTCACCTTGAAGCAGGACATACAACAAATGATCGACGGAGGCCAAATTACCTTTGATGAGGCCAACCCGATCCAACCGCAGAATCAGGCTATGGGGGTGTATAAAGATTCTCTGAATACCAAAGAGGCACTGTACGTTATTAACAAAATCTGCCTAGATGATGAACCTGAAACGCTGACCATTAACACAGTCTACTTTAACTATGAACAACAAATTCCTAACAAGCCATTTGTAGTATGTATTCCTCTTGCTGCCTCAACATCCATGCCTCAACCATCATACGCCCCGCAAAAATCATATGTAGTGCGTGTACCTCCCGCTGTCAGTACCTCAAATCTACCAACCCCTCCTACTCGGCCTGCCCCTTTCGTAGTCCGAGTGCCGCCCGCAGTCGCAATAGCGAAGGTCCAACCTCCGCTTAAACCAACCCCATACGTTGCTAGGACATCCAAAAGTCCTAACGATTACCAATCCTCCACCTCCTAGATGCAAAGTAAACCTAGTCCTTACGTCATCAGGGTGCCTAGCCAGCCTTCCGCTCAAGCACATCCAACTGTCCAATCGCAACCCCACCTGACTCCATACATCGTATGAATCCCAAGGCAACCTGAGGCCTCAAAACCAACCACACCCCCATGCCACACGCGAGAACGCTTAGCGGATAAGCTTACGTGTGAACTCTTGGAGAAGGAGCATCAACGGTTAGCCTTAGGGCCACCTAAACCCACTCCACTTAATGTGATACCCATGATGCCACCTAATAGTCAACCAAACGTAGGCCACGAGGGTGAACCATCTAAAAAAACTGATACATCTAAAACAATGGCTCCGAGAAAAAATGACAGACCAATGAAGCATGAAATAAAACTGTTGGGCCCAATGGACCCAGTAACTGCTGATAAAAACATGCCCAACAGTAGAGATTTAGCAGTAGCTTTAACACAAGTCACACAAGCACTCAAGTAAAAGAACACTTTACTAAGTTTGTATGACTTAGTTCTAACATCCCAAACACATCGTGAAGCTTTGGTATGCATGTTAACGTCGATCCTCGTAAGTGAGGACTTGCCCCCGAATGAACCTTCCATTCACGCAGTAATGTACTCGCCCCAAGGGTCAACTTCCAAACCGTTAAGTTTCCACAACGATAACATTAAGGTGGATAAGAAAACAGGGGAGATAACAATAGCCCCTATGTTCATGATGATACGTGTAAACCAATTCAAAATACATAGGGTCCACGTAGACGATGGGGCTGCCAAAAACGTAGTACCATACCCTATCGTTGAACAACTTGGGCTTACAGAGCTAATCAGACCAACCGCAACCACATGCCTAAAATCATTCAACGGGTCACGTGTGATGGTTAAGGGGAAAATCAACTTAGACTTCATAGCAGGGGACCAATTCCCCACATCCGCCGACTTCGTAGTAATCGATGAAATGCCAGGATTCAACCTAATATTAGGAAGGCCCTGGTTAGCCCAGCTGAAAGCAGTCTCATCCCCTATACACCAAGAGATTCATTTGCCTTATGAAGGTGGTGAAATCATCATACACGGGGAAGCTGCTACATCCATTATTTCATTATACATGGACACAGATCAAGGCTCAGAGGTCAAGCTCGAAGAGCTTAGGCAGCAAGACGTAAATGGACAACAACCGGTAGGCATCAACCCCTTAAACACAGAACAAGATCCACCCAAAACGGAAATACCTACGCCTGACATTGTACATACACCTCCTCAATTAGAAACTAACATAGAACTCACAACAAATACCGAAACGCAAGAAAACACTGACGCGGGAACCATTCCATTAGACATCCCTTGGGCTGAATTACCATTCAATGTAATCAGCGAAGGGGACGCCGAATATAGAATCATACCCGCTAACCCCTCTTTGGACATTAAAAATAAAACAATCAAAAAACTCCTAAAATAATAACGTAATTGTCTGAAATGATGTTAAACTACAACTTGTCTGAAATGACGTTAAACTACAATAAATCAGAAAAGACATTAAACTACACTCCGAGTCTGGAATGACGTTAAACTATCATGTCCGCAACGACATAAAACTAGCCACGATCAGAAATGGTTGGTCAATCGAAAAAACCACCCATGTTATTTGAAATGTTGCTTGTTTACAACTGGGACCCGAAATGGCCTTAAAATACGCATGTGGCCCAAAATGGCCTTAAACTAGATCACACACTTATACTTTGTTTTCCTCTTTCGTTTATCGTTACACGCCGATTTATGATTACATCCGTGCATTACTCTCAAGAAAATAAAACAAAAAACAAACCAAAATATTTTACATTGCCATGTCGTGTTTGCAATTAAACTCAAAATCAACAGAAATTTTTTTTTTTTTACATGAAATGATGTACAAGTACAAGACTTAACTGGTTTCATTCATCTCAATTTATAATTCCCATATAAATTTGAGTTAGAATAGTTTCAAAAACAACAAAAAAAAAACTAAAGACAAAACTAAAAACTAAGCATCTAGGATAGGAGAATCGTCCCCTTTAGATTCACTGGCATTAGGGGCCCCCGCTCCACTGGGGTCAGCTTCTTGAACATCATCACCGCCTTTATCTTGAAAAGACAAAGGAGACAATCAATGTAAGAATAAGAGAACGCAAAAATTTCAAACATTATTTAGCAAATCAATTTCATAATGAAAAAATGCTTACCATAGGAGATCCCCCTAAGCCAAATTCTAGCCGATGAAGGATTTCCTCTTCTGAGACACTAGTCCAATCTGTCCCATCAAGGCCTAGGTCGACATCCGCCAAGGCCTTTCCCTTGTCAACAGCCGACTAGGTAGGAAGTTTCAGAGAGAATTCACCCACAGACACTTCCCCCGAAGTGGTCGTAATCACCCTGGTAGGCGACTCCATCTCAACAGTTGTGTTTTGGGCAAAGGTATCAAAAGCAGAGCGCAGACCCAAACCCTCCACAAACATTTCTAGTTGCCACTTTTCAATGGACACTTCCTTTAACGACTTCTTGTAATGATGTTTGTGGTTCTTCTCATCCTGATGCCACTTGCGAACCTTGGAAGCGAAAGCTTTCCAGTCTTGACATTTGAGGTTCAGGAGATCTATTTGGGCCTTACACTTTGCTAGTCTCCGTGTTAGTGATGCATGACGATTGAGCAAATTCCAATACCTGGTATATGTAACCTTGGAGGTCTACCAAGAGCGATCACTACTTAATTTGGCAAAGGTGAACTCATACCGAGCCTTAAGATCATCACGTTCAACCGACAACTCAGAGACTTCCTTTTCCTTTACTTGAATCTGCAGCCACAACTGTTTGACAGAATGCCTACAGGTCCACAGTGACTTGGCGTTGTGCACAAGACCTTCCGCCACCTCCTCATAAACAGATCTTGGCACCTACTCCACTTTTGGGGATAGTGTTGGTAAACTCTCTATGCTGATGGTCTCAGAAGGGTCCCACCTCAGTTTGGCACCTATACATACGAAAAGGTCAAACGTTAAGACAACAAAAAGAGGGTGTGAAACTCTAAAACGGCAAAAGATTCAAAAACGTTATATCTATTTCAAGGTGGACCTCCTGAATTCATTCAACAACTTCTTCTACGATTCTAGCCACAAAATCCATCTTACTTGGCATCTCTGTCTAAGTAAATGGCCCATGGGTGCAGGACGAACTAACCTCTGCTGTCCTCTCAGGGGGAATCGTCTTCATGGGTATGTCTAACCACACCGTCCTGGTTTCGTTGCCTTCGTTTGGAAGAAATGAAAATATGAAAATAAAATACCATAGAAATGACAAGTAACAAAGCAATATAAAATAAAATAAAAAGAAAACATACTATGCTCCTTGTCACCTTCTGGGGGATTGCCTAAGTCCAGCTTCCCCTTAAGAAAGCTACTGAACATTTGATCGACACCACCCTGGTCATCCAACGGCTCAGTTTCTGTGGTGTTTTCCTTTAACTCTTCCGTTCCTCCTCCATGATCTTTCTCCACATTTTCCTCCTTAGTGTTTCACTCTGTGTTAGTCTCCTCCTCTTTCGTAATAGTCTCTAATGCCTACTTCCTCACTTCTTAAAACAAGTCCGAAGGTGTCAGTGGCATGTAAGCAATCGGAGTAAAAATTGTGAACAAAATGAAAACAATAAAGCAATAAGTGTGCAAAGTCTACTTACCAGGCATCTTGAATCGTATGCGCTTTACTCGTGGCTCGCTCACATTTGAGACTTCCTCAGTTGGGCGTTCGTGTCTTTTCAGCTTCAATTTGGCCTAGCCAACAGTTTCTTTGATGACTTGTTCTGCTCTTCTCGCAGTATAGGGTATGTCGTCTGGCTCTAATCCCAAACTGTCACGTGTGTGGATTGAGGTGCCAGATGACCCCCTTGTAGTGATAGAGATGGATTCATCAATTCCCTCTGGTGCATCCTAGGACTTGGCTGTTTCAAATAAGTGGTTGATCCACGGGTGGGATAGTTGACCCTGATCCCATAGAACATACTTGTTGTCTACGCGAACTACCAAAAACTTGGCCAAGTGGCGAAGGTAACCGGAAAAGAAGGCAAAGGTGAAGTGTGACTGCACCTCAACATTTGAACGCAATTGCACTATCTCCTTATGCAGGCCCGACAACAAAAATTGGACCCAATTATAGCGCATTCCGGTTTCTAGGACCGTTCGCATGACGTGTACAGCTTCGACCCCAAGACTCCGCACCTAGGAAAGGGATTTGGGGAATACCCACACCCTAAACAGGGGATATAGTTCATTTACCTCCTCAACCCTTGATTTCCCCTACATTGGGAACCCCTTGGCACCCTTGGCCATGCCCAACCAGTCCTCCAATTCATGAACCGTTTGGAGCTCTTTATGAGTCCTGTCTAAAACTACACTTATGCCATCTGCTGGCACCCCAAATAAGTTTGAAAAGAATTCAAGCGATAGATGGAAAACTACCTTAACACCCTTAATCCAGGTGCTGTAGTAGGAGACAGACTCATTAAAGGAATCCATGATCCCAATCATTTCCGCTATTGATACATTAGGGCTCGGGGTCGTGAAGAGCTCCATGAGGCCAACATTGTCCAAGTAATGAATGATGGATGGCGGGGCATGGTTACGCAACCATTTTTAAGCCTTAGTCATCTCACCTAACTTCATTGACAGGGTAGTCTCAATTCACCTAGTTGTGACAGGGTCCCCGCCAGGAGGTACATCAACTGCAAATACAATTTGAGATTGTCATATTAGTATAACTCTCGACAATTGAAAAGACACGTTAGCACATCTAGGAAATGCTGTCATTTACCATTAGTTGTGGACTTGGATGTGCTGCCTAAGCCAGAGTCATGGGGGAAGATTGGTCCCTTGTCTAATCAATCTTCATGCAACCATCCACGAGCTTGGCACATCGCGAATGCTCTAAAAAACTGTTTGTGAAAATAAACAATAACACCCTTCGTTTAACCTAATACAGCTCCACAAAGGGTGGGACCTATCATAAATGCCTCTAGAGCAGTGCAAGCTAGAGCAAGCCCTTCATCCTCAACACACGTTCCATCCGGGTTAACTTTAGGCCTACAAACAAACGGATGTCAGAATAGAAGTAAATACCAAACATCAAAAAGAAACAACAAACTTAAATGGCCCTACCTATCCACTCAGTACACTGTGCTAGGAGGGTTCTGGAATAGTGTGTGTGCGCACGTAGGTAAGAATAAAGTGTTGTTGAGGTAGTCCTGTCCTCGCGGCAATTGTGCCCACACATGCGCTAACGGGCGTGTAGACTTGGGCCCGCGGGAAGAACCATCCTCATTCACAAACGGTCCCTCATTGATGTCTTCTATGAAGACCATGACACCCTCCGTGGCTCCCGGCAGCATGGTCTCAAGCACACTTCGCGCCACCAGTTCACTTAGGTTCAACCAGATAACCACTTCAAAGTTGTCTAGCATGAAAGCCAGGAATTTACATGCAGCTTCTCTGAACCAAACCCCATTGTTGTCCACAGTTAGATCCGGGGTAGGCTCATCAGCCTTAATGGGGCCAAACCATGTTAACACCCCGACGAGTTCAACGACGAGAAGAAAAGGCTTAGCATCCCTACAAACAACCAAAATGCAATTGTAAAATTAGCCATGCATCAAAACAATGCGAAAAACAAAAGTCCACATCGTAGACTGACACTTAGAAAAAATTACTAACTGTTCACGCTCGGCGTATACATTGCTTAACCCAGCGTATACGCTGTCAAAAGATGTATACGCTATCAAAAACTATCTATGCTCGGTGTATACACTACCTAACCTGGCGTATACGCTGACAACAAACTGTTTACGCTGTCGACCAAACCGTTTACGCTCAGTGTATATGTAGCAGAAACCCTCAGTGTATACGCCGTAACAGCCTTCAGCGTTTACGCTGATACAATCGTCTATGCTTCATGCAAGAAAAGTGTTTACGCTGTGCATTGATAAAATAGGTTATGCTATGACGGTCTACGCTATTGAGACTTTACACGGTGAACTTACGCTCGGCGTATACGTAGATACCCTTTACACCAACTCTCTACGCTCGGCGTATACGTAGATACCCTTTACACCAACTCTCTACGCTCGGCGTATATGCCGAGGCCCTCTACGAGACTGTCTACGCTACAAAACATGCATAAGCAAAAAAATAATCAACAGAGATAGAATCAGAGCCTACCTGCGTGACGATCCAGGCCACGATGGAATCCTTGGCCTGGGTAGGCACTGCAGCATGGCTTCGCTCTCCTCTGCGAAGGTCAAGTCAGGACCCTTCCTTCCCTGCCCTTCCACTTCCTTACCTTTGCCCGTCTCGGCATCTATACTGGGATCAATAGTTTACGCTAAGGGTTGAAACTCTTTACGCCTACGCTAAACCTCTACGCTCTGCATCTACGCTGGGGTTTAGTCATGGGCATCTACGCTCAGGGTTTGGGTTTGGATGCTTACGCTTACGCCGAGGTTTCACAGTTTACGCTTATGCTGGGAAGTTTACGCTCAGTTGTTTACGCTCAGAATGCAATGTGACAAATGACGTCCCCCCCTTTATAGAGCGCTCTGCCATCACTGCCGCCTCTGCTAACGCCGCCGCCTCCCGGTTTGCTACTTCTTGCCTCTTTTTTTCCTTTTTACTTATTTTCGGTGAAATTTGCTCAAAAAATAATAAAAAATACATATATTTTTAAAATAAAACAAAAATTACTACATCCCGTTCCCCTGTGAACCCCATTTCAGGTGTTTACGCTGAAGATTCCAGCATAAACTGCCGTTACGGCCCAGTACGGCCTTAAACTGCCGTTACGGCCCGGTACAGTCCTAAATTGCCGTTACGGCCTGGTACGACCTTAAACTGCCCTACATCCCAGTGTGACGATAATCCACCATCAAGCATGTACACATAATTTAAATTTCCAAAGAACATGGAACGATACCCATTAGCTCATTTTGCTCTCTGTTTATTGGCAGGAGCAAGCGTGATGGATTGCCAGCATCTAATCGAACCATTAATCATTGATGGATCATATGGAAAAATTGCAAGGGACATCAACATAAACCTCATCCACTTAAGTTCATCAACAGATGATGCAGTCATAGCCTCAACATAGCAAACAATAGATAACTAGAAAGGTATGACAAAATCCCTCGACATAGAAGCCGAAAATATCCCCGAAGACCCGTTGGCCAAAACCCCCATCGCCATGCCCAATGGGGAAATTAAAATATTAAAATTAAGCACATTACTAAAACCACAACTAGCCAAAAACATTGAGGACGTGCTTAGGGAAAATATAAAAGCATTCGCTTGGTCTTACACAGACATGCCCGGGTTAAATCGTTGAATTGTCCAGCACAACATTATCCTTGATCCAAAATTGAGACTAGTAAAACAAAAGGCACGAAAGGTTAAACACGAGGTGGCATTGGCAGTCGGCAATGAGATCACCAAGCTTTATCAGGCTGGTTTCATTTGGGCTGTTGATTACGCCAAGTGGGTATCCAACATGGTCATTGTCCCGAAGAAGAATGGAAGCATTTGCTTATGCATTGACTTCCGAGATTTAAATGTTGCAACCATAAAAGATGATTTTCCCCTACCTAGCATTGATCAACTTGTTGAATTGACTGCTGGGCACACTTTATTATCTTTTATGGATGGCTTCTCGGGATACAATCAAATACGCATCAACCCAGAACATCAGCTTCGGACAACCTTTATGACACCATGGGGAACCTTTTGTTACACAATGATGCCCTTTAGTCTCAAGAAAGCTGGGGCCACATATCAAAGGGTGATGACATTTATCTTTAGCGATTACATGTTACACTCGCTCAACGATTACATGGATGACATTGTGGTTAAATCAAAAACAGCGGAACAACATGTACAAGATCTCGACCTAGTATTAAAGCGTTGTTTAAAATATGAATTGAGACTTAACCCAAAACAGGAAAAATACTTGGATTCATAACCTCAGAAGTAGGGATACGAGTAGACCCTGATAAGGTTAAGGCCATAACAAACCTGAAACCACCCAGCAACCTTACCGAACATCAAGGTCTACAAGGTAGATTACAGTTTATCAGGTGCTTCATAGAAAAACTAATAGACAAACTAAAACCTATGAACCACCTGTTACGCAAGAACGTCCATTTTGAATGGACTCCATAGTGCCAATAAGTATTCGATAATATTAAAATGGCACTTGCTCGACTACCCACGATTTATCCACCTCAAAACGATAAACCATTTTACATCTACCTTGCCACTTCGGATTCGTCAATCGCATCTATGCTTTGCCAGAAACAAGATGACGGTACTGAAGTCCTTGTATATTATTTAAGCCACGCATTAGTTGCCCACGAGAAAAAGTATAACGACGTGGAGAGGTCATGTTTAGCTTTGGTCTTCTCTTTAAGGAAATGGCGACATTACCTCTTCCGTACCCAAGTTAACATAATTTGCAAGGATAATGTGCTCAGAGCCATCACAAGAAACATTTACGAAACAAGTTGGATAGCCCGTTGGAAAGCCATGACAGCTAAGTTTGACCTGCATTACATAGCACAATCATTAGTTAAGGGTCAAGCCATAGCAAATCAAATGGCCACGTCACCAATGCACGATCAAGCAATAGTAGAGCCAGAATTCTCGGATGAGAATATAAGCACAATAGACATAGTGCCCACTGACTACGACGCCATTCTAAACATTGATGGAGCATCCACCTCTCGAGGGGGAAGTGCAGCCGTTGTCATCACCTATCCCTCTGGGGAGATCCGACCCTTTGCTTATCATTTCAATTTTCATTGTACCAACAACATAGCAGAGTATGAAGGTATCCTTAGAGGTCTCGCAGCAGCACTGGCTTTAGACATCACACAGCTTGTGGTCAGAGGAGACTCAAAACTGGTCTTAAACCAAGTCACAGATGTTTATACCTGTAAAGCCCAACATTTACAACCATACTGTGACTTGGCAAAACACCTAATGAGGCGATTCAAAAACATCGATGTGCAACACATCTCCAGAAACAATAATACCATCGCAGATGTGTTAGCCAAATTAGCACTAAATATATCATCAGACATGTTCCATACATTACCAAGCTCCGTGATCAGTTGCGCTAAACCAATAATTGATACTCTTGACACATTGCCGATCGCATTTGTTAGTACAACACACGCAATGGAATGGTATGACGACATAAAAGAATATCTTCTACGTGGTGAAACACCACTACATCTAACAAATGCACAAAAGGATGCAGTACGAAAATGTTCTAAGTAGTATACCATTGTAGGAGATACGTTGTGTCATCGATCCTAGGAAGGCATATTGATAACATGCGTTAGTAGTACCGATGCTCAAACCATCGTCGAAAAAGTACACAACGGACTATGCGGAGGACATATAGCACCAAAATCCATGGCAACAAAGATCAGACGCTTAGGCTATTATTGGCCACACATGGAATACGACTGTCTCTCCAAGGCTAAAACATGTAGTACTTGTCAAAAACATAGTAATCTAATCCATGTCCCACCAAATGAGTTGCATATGGCGCAAATCATTTGGCCTTTTCAAAAGTGGGGGTTAGACCTTATCGGCCCAATAACACCTTCATCTTTTGTGGGGCATAGTTTCATCATAACCACAATGGAATATTTCACGAAGTGGGTAGAAGCTGCTCCCCTTCGAAAAACTACATCTAAACACGTGTGCAATTTCATTCTCAAAAACATTATAACCCATTTTGGCATTCCCATGATAATCATCACTGACAACCGGCCACAATTTAGCAGTGCCGAGACCAAAACCTTTTGTGATAGTCTAGGAATCAAACACTCATTTTCATCCCCTTACTATCCTCAGAGCAACAGGCAAGCAGAGGTAACAAACAAAATCATCATTACAATACTCAAAAAGATGCTTACCCAAAGTAAGCGAAGATGGCATGAACAATTGGTATACGCATTGTGGGCGTATCGTACTACACATCGGACTTCAATAGGTAAAACACCATATAGTCTTGTTTACGGTTCAAAAGTTGTTTTACCTTTGGAATTACAGGTACCATCTTTAAGGATCACACTTTCTGGACTCCTCGACGACGAGCAAAACAATGACTTGCACGTCATTGACCTGGACTCGGTGGAGGAGGAACGCGTACGTGTGCTTGATCAGATCGAGTGGTACCAAAAACAACAATGGAAACAACATCGGCATGACATTCATAAGTGCCCCATTAAAGAAGGTGACCTTGTACTTAAGGCTGTTCGGGAACACCCAGATCAATTCTTAGCTAACTGGGAAGGGCCTTACTTGATCACTAAAGCTCAGGTACGTGTGAGTCCTCGAGTCACGACTATAAACTGATACCACAGAATAGTCCTGGATTATGACTTAAAACTGATACCACAGCTCGTCCTGACATCATGATGATAAACTGATACCACACAGTGTCTGCAATGACAATAAAATAGCACCTGTCCGGTATGACAGCAAACTACCATACTCGCACTCGCTAGAGTCCGCTAAGACTATAAACTGGTTCACCTCTTCACAGTCCGCTAAGACTAGAAACTGGCAACGTAACGTCCGCCACGATGCTAAACTAGCAATGTCCAATGGGTCATGACATAAAACTAACCCATGATAGTCTGCTAAGACTATAAACTGGCAAGTTCATCTCTGGTTCCTCAATCCGCCGCCACATTCAAACTTTATCATTGCATTGCTCGCCATCAGACGATCGTACCAATGTTGCTGGTATTCATATACAGTGCCTGAAATCACCTCCAATTTCCTTGTTCCATATATAGCTATTTAAGTCTAAGCTCACTTATTTACTCATGGTTTTCTTGTCTCCTTGGAGTTGTGTTTGCAGGATGACACCCAGAATTTTTTGCACAAGAATGCATTTCATCATAAGCAACAAGGTGAGACATTGTTCACAGCATACCTGGCAAGACTAAATCAAACCATTCACAAGTACATCCCCATTTCCTGGTACATTTTGTATCTATTTAGCCACGTCTTCGATACGCTCAGTACATTCAAAACTATGAGCAGGCTATTGCACACTGTAACATTTTACAGCAGTTGCAACACAAAACATAGCACTTGAGCATGAGTACAAGATCAAACCAAAGCTTCTTCCAAGAAAAAAAAAGAGATGAAGACCCTTGGCACTTCCCATCTAAGCCCCAAGAGGGAAGGCAGTGGTCTTCGAACCAAGTACTCATGTCAAAAATAATCAAGAAACATCCAGTTGCATGGCTTTGGCTCTCCAAAGAATGCAACGCATCATCACGTGGCTTTGGTTTTGCCGATAATTTCTCTTGGACACTAACCAAGAGTCTTGTTTCACCAAAGGACGCACATCGCATGTCTGGATTTCAAGTCTGCTAAGTAATGGCTATGGACGAGGATCATCATGCCACACACCAGAGCATCCCCTTTACCAAGCGCGATCTCTCGGCTAGTTATCAATCCCCACAATCTCAATTCCCCCATCCAAATACAAACCTTACTTCCCATGTACTACTGGACATGGTGCGATGACGTCTGGTCAAGTGGCAACGGACAAAATCTCTATCAAGCTGCTTGTGGTGTTTTCCACTTCTTTGTCGATGCTTCTCGGGTTGATTCCTCTGAGTGTCAACAAAGAGGGGTCAATGAAACACCAGAAAACTTCGAGCTTAGTACTTCTTCGACAAGAAGAAGGTCCCTGGGACCCACAGACGACCACAGCTACATCTGGTGTCACACATGGCAACTTCGAAAATCAAAATACTTAATTTTCACTAAGTATGTAGTCTCAGCATATACGCCCAACGTATATGCTCAAGTTCATATCCACAGCGTGTATGCCCAGCGTATACACCAAACATTCACAGCGTATACGCCCAACGTAGACATCTAGCATACGCACCCAGCGTACACGCCTCACATGTATGCTCAGGAAGTACAACCGATGTATACGCCCAGCATGAAATCCTCAAGGACGGCATGGAAGAAGCACTCCAGAGTCAGATTTGGCATAAGGCAGCAACCACCAGCGTGTACTCCCCAACGTATAAGCCTAGCAATCATAAGTGTATACGCCCCAGCATATACGCCCCAACGCCCATCAGCATATACGCTTAGCCACCATCAGCGTATATGCCCAGCATATACGCCCTGCACATCTAGTGTGTATGCCCAAAGTTTACGCCCACTAGATACAGCGTATACGACCAACATATATGCCCAGCAGATGTAACTTACTGTATACTTGTAAATGTTACGGCTTTGCATCCGGTCAACGTGCCACGTGTCTCCCAACCCGAGTCTAGCGTCAAAACTTGTATAAAAGCCCCAATTTTTCACTAGATCAGGGTTGGTTGGAAAGCATTCAGAGAAAACACAGAGAGCAAAGATGCTGAGCACCAGAGCAGAAAACCTCATATGCTGGACAACCCTGTATGCTGAGCATATAGCCTCTACGCTGTGCCTACAGTGCGAACCAGCCCACAGTCATCCCTGCATCCACTGGGGCTTTTCGTCCACCTTGTGTCCTAGTCACAACTGCGTTAGACCGGTGCATTGTACTCTCATTCTGTAATGCCATTGTTACATTTTCTTCCCAAAATCGTTTATAGTTTGCATTAATTATTGCATATATTCTGTTTATGCTCATTTACATCTATGCTCTATTCGCATTAGTTATGCTGTTTACGCTCTGATTTACACCTGTTACGTTGTTTACGTATAACCCAGCGTATAACACCTCGGTGTACATTTGGGAAAATCCTTGCTTGATCCGTGTGCAGACCACTCAAGGTACTCTGCCTTCGTTCATTCCAACTTACCCTCAGGTGAAGGTAGGATCTTCTGTGCATGTCCTGTGATCCCATGGTCTTTGTTTCCTTCCAGCCGGAGACCGACAATTTCGGACGATACAATAATATGCTTGTTGATTCATTCATCAGTCACTTTGAGTTTGTTATTCCCTATCATTGTTAGTTCTCATTTAGTCAATAATCCCATACCTTTCCAATATTTTGTAAGGAACTCAAGGACAAGTTTTTATTCAGTTGTGGGGGTATGATGAGTTGTGATATCATGTCTGTGATATCGGGTATGCGATATCACATCTATGATATTAGGTACATGATATTGGAGCCTTCCAAGTGATATAGCATATGCAATATCGAGGCCTACCTCATTGCCTATAAATAAGAGGTGGGCACACTTGGTTTGCATAGTTAGTCTTAGTTCCTTATCCAAACTCTTGCCTTTTTCCCTTTCTAGAGATAGAATTATTTTTGAGTGCCCGCAGTAGGAGTCATAAAGTGAATGGATCTTTATTCGATCATTGTGTACCTGAGCACACCTTGTGTACGACAATAAAGATGAACTTTGTGATACACCTTGCAGCATTCAGATTAGATTAATTAATGTTAATTACTATTTAATGCTTTTCTTAGTTAATTAATGTTCTCTCTCTCACCCTACAACTTTCCTAAGTAAGCACACTTAGTCACTTCGAGCATGCATGTAATGCTTGGTAACCCAGTAACAATTAGCATTTGGTAATCCCAGTAGTGTTGCACTAGTTTGGGATGTGTACAGTAAGTGAGAATAGATGCTGGTGTTAGGACTAGTTAAAGCATAGTTGAGTAGTTAAATCAAAATTAGTTACTTAGTTATCTCTCTCCTCCCTTTGTAGCACTAGGACATAAAAACATAAAAACTATAAAAATCATGTACCTTAAGTTTACTTAACCATAAAATCATGCTATACAAGTAAGCTTGGGAAGACAATGATTGATCAACTTATCCTTGTTCCACAAAGGTGCATAAGCACTTAGTCCTTGCAATTCAACTAGATCATGCGTGGATTCTTGTATTCGTATGGTTGTGCATAGGGATACCTCACCACTCATCAATATCATTATGATGATGATTATCATCATCCTAACCTTGTCCCTAGAAAATGGGGTTAGCTATAGGAGTTATTTTTCAGTATTTTCCTCTATGAAAAATTAGATCTTTGTTTATTTTCATTATTATATTATATATGAATTATAAAATTAATGATATAAAAATTCATAAAATATAAATATCAATTTTTTGCAATGTGAAAGCAAATAATTTTAATATTATTTTTGTGAAAGAATACATCTAATTTAGACTCTATCAAATTGTTGATTCACTAGAAACTATGAAATGAAATTGTAAGAGTTTAGCTAAGACTTGGAAAACAAATCACTTACTCAATCTATGTGTTATGTATTTATGGGTAATGCATCACCACAGTTAACAATGTGTGGATGCTTAGACATTGATGCTAGTACATTGATATAAGCAAATTGATGCTAATACATTAATGCAAGTACATTGACATGGTCCATGTAACGAGGCTTCATCATTTCCCTATTACTAACTCAAAACTTATCCTTGAGATTTTATGAAATAATGAACTCTTTATAATTACAAAATATTTTAACTCAACATGACTTAACTCACAGGACAAAATTATAAGTGTTTCATACTAGCCTAGTTCCAACAAAATGGGGTTGACTACATGGGCTTTTTTTTTTCATTCACCTCTATGAAGAGCTAGATTTTTGTTTATTTACAATTTCTTCAAATATTCTTCAATTGTCTTTACAATTTTATCTTGAATTGTTACTACTATTTCACCATAATTTATGTTGTTATTGAAATTGCAGGTAATATATATAGTCTTACTTGATTCTAGAGCATGTCTACACTTCTCCATTTTAGAAGCAATATTTTTTGGAGTTATATCCACCATCATAACATAATTTGCAAAAAGCACATACCAAGGGATTTTATCTTTATATTTTCTTTGTTAATCCATCTATAATAATGGCAAATAAGTATGAGCTAAGTGTAGACCCTTAATGTAGACCTATTACATCATTGTTCAAATAGAATGTTAACAAATAACTAACTTTATTTTAGAGTACCTTTTTGATACTTTTTAAATATCGCACTATGATCCATATGAACATAGAATATGAAACATAATTTGAATTATATGTTAATGATATTAATTTAAAGTACCTTATTAATAAAGTTCTTCATTTTCTTAAATTTGCAACATTTTTGTGTTCACAAATGCTTCATATCTAAGCACATAATGTTTGAATATTTTTAATGCAAATACCACTACCATAGTTCTATTTCAATGGTAGTATAATTTAGTTGTGTACCTAAAATGGATATAATATGAATGTTCTTGATGATCTAATTATATTAGTACAACTCCCAAAGTATAATTCAATTCATCTGTCCTAATATCATATAGTCTAAACTAGTTATGGTGCTTGTAAAATGGAAGTTTCTATAAGTTCTTACATAAGCATCTTAAAGACTTTATCACACTCTTTTATCTAAATAAACTAGATATCATTTTTCATCAACTCTACCAATGGTCTAGCTATCATTAAGAAATTCTCAATGAATCTTCTATAATAACTTGTATGTCTAAGTAATGATTTAAGATATTTTGCTATTTGCAACCTTTACAACACTTCTTAAATAACTCTTATTTTATTATGAATAGCCTCTATTCCTTTATCTAAATTTTTTTGTTCTAAAATAATCAATTTTGATAATATAATCAACTCTTATGTGAATTTAATTATATATTTCTATGTGATGAGTGGCAAGTAGTTCCTACATCCAACCATATGAATCATAACCATATACTAGTGATCGGGTCTAATTCTGTGGACTTAGCTCCTAAGTGTGCCTATAGACAAAGAATGTGACTAAAGAAAGTATATGATAATTATCTTCCTTACTCCCACTTATGTATGCTCTTATGTATGGTTAAGTGTGAGTTAAGGTATGCAACATTTCTTTATGTTTATATGTTTTATATATTTTTAGCCTAAGTGTTAGGTGAAAAGATTGATGATTGATAATTAATTAGCTATTCTAACTATTTAACAATTCTAAAGCTAACTATCCTAACATAAGTATCCATACCCACTTACTGTACACATCTTAAACTTGCATTAACGCTAGTAGGTTACCAAGTGAATTACTAGGCATACCAAATGACCATTGCTAGGATTACTGATGAGGTGCGAGGTACCCCTACACTCAACCATACGAATACGAGCGTTTTCATGCACGATCCGGTCGAACTTCATAGACGGACTAGTTGTGGCACCTGGAAAGTTAGCCTTAGGTCATACTTCATTGTCTTCCCACCTGGACTAGTATTATATTTGTCACGTATGGTTTAGTCCAGAGTGAGGTGTATGATGTGGTTCCTAATCTAATGCTACTCCTGAAAGGAATGGAAAATAATGGTAACTAAGCTAAGAGAGAAAGGGTAAGAGAATCTAATCTAGCCTAAGTGCGATGAGCATCTGCTCCTTGATTATTCATACACATCTTGGACTTTGTGCATGACTACCACTAGGATTACCAAGCACAGATCCTAGGTATGCTACTGGGTTACCAAGTAGTCACACTTAAATGCTTGTAATCAAGTCGTACTCATTCCGCGTTCTAACATGAGTTTAAGGGTGAAAGAGTATTAACTAGGAAAGTAGTAAATAACAATAACAATTAAATAATTAAACTAAGTAAATGATGTAATGATGAAGTAATCTTCATCTTTATTTCCGATCATGTGTGGGTCCAAGTATGTCACACAAGAATAAAGGGTGTCGTATAATTACTTTCACCACAATGCAGGCATACACTGGAAAATAATCTATCTCTGGAGGGATAAAACTGCTAGAGTTTAGCTATAGTCTAAAATTTAAAACTGAGAAACAAGGGAGAGCCACCTCTTATTTATAGGACTGGCGAAAGGATGCGATATCATGTATGCAATATCATAGTAATGGAGGCGATATCACGTCTAGACATGCGATATCACGGTTACCCTAAATGACATCTCATCATACCCCCACGACTAAATAAAAACTCATCCTCGAGTTACAGTGATTACACAATGGATAGGTATGGGATTATTGGATGGAAAAATGGGACGATGCCGTAGTGTGGGAAAAAAAAATAAAGACACAACACATAGAATATGCTACAACTACAAAAATTTGGAACTCATGTAGTTCTTGGTGGCAGTGGCTCCTCCATTGGCACCTTCCCTTTGTCTTGTGCTCTAGGCTTTGAGGCTTGATGGTGTTGAAGTATGGCTTGGAGCTTCTCTTCTTCAGTTCGAGGATATTGTGCTGTCCATGCTAATGTTCCAATGTTTGATGGAGTCAGCACCTTCCACGTATAGGGTAGTTGCAAAAACATTTGGTTGGCCTTGACGTACAAAGCCGCGAACATCCATCGTTCCTTCTCATAGGCTCTAGCTTTATCCTTGTACTCATGAAAGCTTGCTAACCATCGAGCCAAGTTTGTTGTGACATCTTTCTATCCCTGGTAGCTAGCTTTCACCATCGCAAGTTTAGAATTTGCAACCTCCAGTTTTTCCACTAGCTTCTTGTATTTTGCAAATTCTGCTTCGTATTTGATGTGGGTGGTTACTACCTGCTGCTCGAGCTCTGACCTCAGGTGCCCTGCTATTAACATGGCAAGGTTGGCATATCTTAGGTTTTCCAACTCCATGTACTCTATTAAATCTTGGATCCAGAAGTCCTGGTTCTTAACTTCTGCTTAGTGGGCAAAGGCATAGGTGTGGAATATGGCCCACCAGTTAGTGTGTTGAGCATTGATAGTGTTGATTTGGGCCTTGTCTATATGGATCTTCTTTTCAAGGATCTATTTATACATCCCCACCTGACCGCAGAAATGCTCCTTCAGCTTCTCATGTCGTTTAGCCTCATTCTGCCACATGATTATCTCAATTGCTGACTTTTGATGAATGGTGTGTACCTCCTCCATCGAGAGGGTTTGATTTTCTCTGGCTAAATAGCTTACGTCTCCATTGAACTAGATGAATTATTCTTGTAATTGATAAAAGTGTTCATCGAGAAAATTATTTTGCTTTTCTATAGTGGTCAACCGAAGGTTGTCTCTAACCAGCTTCTTGTTTTCTTCTTGTAAGGCCTTGAGTGCCTTAAGATGAGCATGGCTTTGCACTTGTGCTACCGAGGCATCCCAAACAGCCTTCTCCTTTTCATTCACCACCCTTTTATTCTTTGCTATTAATTTGGTTAGTTGCTCCGTTCTAAAATTTTCTAGTTGGTCTGTGGGAACAAATTGTAGAGGGTCTCGCTATGCTACTTGTAAGGCCACGAGCTGCTCTTGTAGTTTCTGCACTTTCGCTTTAGCATGCTCGGCCCTTACTTCTATTAAGACCAGTTTTTCCTTTGTGGAAATGAGGTCTGACTGAATTACTATAACATCATGAGGGATGTCAAATAGGGATGTCATTACTTGTCCTATTTGGAGCAATCGATCAAGCGCATCCTTATGTTCTGCAGGAGTCATTGAGGTTTCAACCAATGTTTGAGCATCCTGTGCTCTTGAGAGATTTTCCAATGGAACAATAGGTACATTGAAGGATTCTTTGATGTGATCTACAACCACTTCTGCAGCTCTCATGGCATTCTAGTGTTGCATGACCACCACGGTGGCCCCTTCACCAGTCTCTAACTACACCTGGAAAGATGTTGTGTTTCTTGAGATCTGTTGTGACCATCTACTTTCCCCTCCTCCTATTTGAATGGATACTTCCCTCATTGTGCAATCCAATGAAACTATAGGCTGGATGGCATCATCGATGATGCAGAAGAGGTTTGCATCATCATGACTTCCCCAACTAACCGTCTCAGCGATGGCCCTAAGATGGCTCATCGACAATCTATAGTCTTGTGGTGGTGGCAGGTGATCTTAGCCTATGCTAGGCCCTGCTTCCTATTGTTGGCTGGGACACATGACTAGAGGTTGACTAGGTTTAGCCATCTTTTCTTCTTCTTGTTCTAGTCCCAGCTCTTCACTAGTGCTTTTTCTTAGAGCTAGTGCCTTTAGCAATTCAGCATATGAAGTAGTCTAGGCTTTTCAGAGGACATCATTGGTGTATCCTTGAATACCAACATGTCGGAAAAGCTTTTTGATGAGATAATGAAAAGGCAGAACCATCTTCCCTATCTTTTATTCTTCGAACCGCCTCAGGATCTCTGTCAAATATAGATGGGGTAGGTTAGCATTAACCTTTCCCATCAACACTGCACATCATCTAGCCACATACGTTGATATTCTTTTTAGGCCCTTTGTATGGAAGAGGTGATATGTTCCAATTTTGAAGTAAACCCTCTCTTCCATCTTCAACTCACCAAATGCTTTATCTCCGCCATAAGCCTTCTCCAACCATTCCTTTCACACATTGGGGTTTGAACGGGTGGATAATTGAGCAACCTAGGGCCCTGTATTTGTAAGGATTAACACTTCCAAAATAGCCTACGTAGAGAAGTCAACTGTCACACCATAAATATTAATAGTGGTTCCTTGCTCCTTATTGTGCTATAATTAGTACGTCTCTCCTAGGTACCAGGCACTGCTTTTAGAGATGATAGGCCATAAGGGAGATCCTTTGAGGTGATCCCTAATGGCCTTAGGAGTGAACTCTACAAATGATTCAAAGTTCAATTCCACAGTCACCACAGCGAAAGGGGACTTCTCATAGATAGCCTGAACATAATCTTGGGGCAACGTGAGTTATTGTCCTGGTTCAGGTGCTATAGCAGCTCCTCCTTCTGCCTACTCGGGCCGTCCAGTAAGAGGCTCATCTTGATGAATGCTGAATGATTGCTCGTCCTATTCTGCATGTTGTCCAGTAGGTCTTTGTCTTCCACCTCTCTGAGATCATTTGCTTCCACCTTGGGTAGGACATTCATGTTATCCACATTTCAGGGCCATCTGCAATCACACGGGTCAAGCATTATTAAGGTTGTTTTTGGAATTGAGTTATACCTTACTACTTACCTTAATTAATGATCTTATTTTGTCTCTATGTGATCTTGCTCGAAAGTAAAAATAAGTCCTATGACTTAGGTGGTTTCCATTTTAGTTTCCTAGTATACCTAGGGGTTAAATGATTTTTAGGTACAATTATTCTAAGTGTTAGAGTTAATTACCCTAGATGATGTCCTTTGGGCAGTGATAAATTCCAAAAATTTAGGTACTTTTCAGCAAGTGTCCCTCCCCCACGACTAAGCTAAACACTCCAGGTTCAAGTAGGTTCAGACGGAATTAAAATCAGAGTACCAGCGAGCGAGATATTGTGAGAAAAGAAAGGGTCACTCAATCGAAATTCTAAGAGAAAATATTGTGAAAGACAAAATGATGCTAAGTGTTGTGGGGGGTCACCTATTTATAGGTTGCAATGATGCGATATCACGTACGATACATCGCGTACGCGATATCACGTCCCTAGTGACATGAGACAACATGAAAATACCAAATTTTTAAAGGATTTTTTTGAAATTAACATTGTATATTGAGGACATTGGCTATTATCAAGGGTTCTAGGGAAATTTCATTACGTCCAGAGGCACAATTAATGATTACATTGTGGATTTTATCAATAAAACCTTGGGTGTTAAGAAAAAGGATATGTAATGGTACATTGGAATGTTGAAATTTAGAGGGATAATAGTAGGGAAAGAAAATTAATTGAAAATTTATGCTAAGGGCAAGAAATGGTGTGTGTAAGCTATGTCATAAGTGAAGATTATGAAAGATTACACAAGTGGATCCTCCCCAAAGTAGGTTTCAACCTAGAATGCCCTTGTATAACATCACATAAAGTGTTCATGGGCACAAGAAGGGTTAAATGTAATCCACACTAACTCCACAAAACACACATATGTAAATATCACTGGAATGAGATGAAAATTCTATGCTACACGGGACACGAGTTACAATTACATGAATAGTGAGATGAGATGAACTAGAGAAAGGGATTGTAGAGATTGGGACATGAGGTAACTAACCCAGGGAACAGTGAATCCTACATGCAAAGCATGATTAAGGTGTCATTACCCCATCGTTCCAAGATCAGGACCAAGTCTTTAACTAGTGACATCACATTGTTTCATCCCATGATGAACAACTGTAAGAGTACCATAACAATAAGGCATACAATCCTTGACATTTTATTCAAGGGAGGAGTGACTTTTGTTTTATAGCACTTTACTGAAACCAAAGAAGTCGCCAACCTTCAAGCATGGGTGCATGTCTTTCCAGTGGGACCCCCTAGAGCAACATTTGATTTTGAGTGCCCTTTTAATTACTCTTACTCCTAATTTTAGTCAGATCTACAAGGATCTTAGTACAACCACATTGCATGACAACTCCCAAAGACATCACCAAAGAGAATCCTTAGGTCTTCTTGATGTCACATCCTAATCATTCCCTCTTGGTCCATCCTTCTTCATTCTGGGTACAATGAACAAAAAATTAATTTTAAGTTTTTAGAATGTCAAGAATATTACTAGATCCTCAAACAGAACCTCTTATTTGTAGAATGGATGAGTGGATGTAATGGGTTCACTATCAAAATAATTGATCATTCAAGATACGATAACATAAAACACACCTAAACCAATGATCCACATGAGTGTTTTATTCATAGACGAGATTACTCACAAAAATGTAAAAACAAAAAAACACAAAAAGATAAAAAAAAAAAGATAAAACAAGAAATTGAAAAATGAAAAATTGGAAAACAAAAAGTTGTAAAATTAAAGAAAATTAAAATTATTTATTAATCCTACTTGTTATTTAGAATGGGGGATATCCCTCATAGCTAAATGGTTGAGGATGGCAAGGATTAATAAATGACGATGTGGATCCTTGCATGTTGGAAATATTGGGACTTGGTCATGCTTACCCCATCGGGTTTCATAGACTTGATTATAATAAGCATAGTGGGGCAATTTATATGATATAGTGCCTGAATCATGAGTTGACCCACTATGATGTTTGGGAATGTTAGATGGTATGCAAGGATCAGGTTGTTGCTCTCTATTTCTATGTTCATTGGGCCGTATTATTGTTGGAGTGTGAGTTGGTGGCCCTAATGAAGTTACATGAGATGTTGGATTGGAAGACGAGGATGCACCACAGTGTGGGAATTGTGCTAATTTGGAGGATGTAGTGGCCTCAGAATTGTGTTGTCCCTTCTTACGAATGTGTTTAAAGAAGGGGAGCTTTTGATGTTGCTGAGGTTTCTCACTGCTGTTGGAAGTAGCAGCACAAGTAGCATTCGTGGGTTGTTGCTGTGGTGCAAACACCTTAGGAACAATTGGTGGCACTGTGGAAGGAGGGAAAGGATGAGAATGTTGAAAGTTAGAAGGAGTATAAGGTACACAAGGTGGTGGTTGTGTTGAAGGCATGGGTTGATAACATTGAGGAGAATGGTATTTTGGTGATATAGAATATGTTGGCCCAATTGGAGAAACAGGATGTTGAAAAAGATAAGCATTTGGGTTTAGATGATATGAAGGGTGTCTCCAATCTAGTGGTGGTCTCCCCCAAAACTAGGATTGTTGCCACTATGATCGAACACAGTATCTCTATACGAACTCTGGATGTAATGTGTTTCCCCAATGCTCATGTAAATGTAACAAGATTGGGCATTGGCCCTTGGGATGATCATATAGGCATATGTTGCATTCANGTTGGCAAAGATGATGCTTCCACCTTGGGATTGGTTGATTTCTCCTTTTTATGATCATGGACCTTTGTTAAGTTGACTTTTTGGTCTCATTGATGTTTTTTGACACTCTCCCATCGAGCTAATTCTCCTTCTTCTTTTGCTACCTGCTTAATGAAACACCACAAAATTTTGAGCTTAGTACTTGTCCAATAAGGAACAGGTCCCTGGGACCCACAGATGATCACAGCTACATTGGGTGTCACACATGGCAACTTCGAAGACCAAAATGCTTAATTTTCACTAAGTATGTAGTCTCAGCGTATACGCCTAGTGTAGACGCTCAAGTTCATATCCACAGCGTATACGCCCCAGCGTATACGCTCGACATCCACAGCGTATATTCTAAGCATATACGCCCAGCGTATACGCTCAAGTTCACAGCGTCTACGTCCAGCATACATGCCCAGTGTACACGCCTTACATGTACACTCAGTAAGTACAATAGATGTATATGCTCGGCATGAAATCCCCAAAGACGGCATGGAAACAGCACCGCAAAGCAGAAATTAGTACAAGGCAGCAGCACACCAGTGTATACGCTTCTGTGTATACGCCCAGCACATTAGCATATATGCCCGGTGTATACGCCCAGCATCCATCTGCGTATACGTTCAGCGTATACGTCAGCGTCCACGACATCTACGCCTAAGTCCGCATACGCCCAGCACCACCAGCGTATACGTTGGATGTATATGCCCACAGTCTACGCTCACTACAGACAGCGTATACGCCCAGCAAATGTAACATATTGT
Organism: Gnetum montanum; assembly: GCA_015680685.1. Lineage (NCBI taxonomy): Eukaryota > Viridiplantae > Streptophyta > Gnetopsida > Gnetales > Gnetaceae > Gnetum > Gnetum montanum. The sequence goes on from MNCI01031824.1 coordinate 39,603, forward strand.
ACACTTGTAAATTTTATGCTCTTGCACCTAGTCAATGTGCCACGTGTCTCCCAACCTGAGTCCACCGTCAAAACCCTGTATAAAAGCCCAATTTTTCACGAGATCAAGGACGGTTGACAAAATTCTCAGGCATACCAGAGAGTAGAGATGCTGAGAACCAGAGCACAAAACCCTTTACACTGGAAAACCCTGTACGCTAAGCAGACAGCCTCTACACTGTGCCTACATTACGAACCAGCCATAACCGTCCTTGCACCCACTGGGTCTTTTTGTCTGCCTTGTGTTCCCATCACAACTGCGTTAGACCGGTGCATTGTACTCTCATTCTGTAATGCCATTGTTACATTTTCTTCCCAAAATCATTTACTATTTGCATTAATTGTTGCATTTACTCTGTTTATGTTTGTTTACATCTACGCTATGTTTGCATCCATTTCGCTATTTACGCTCTGATCCACGCTTGTTACGCCGTTTACGTATAATCCAGCGTATAGCACTTCGGTGTACGTTTGGAGAAATCCTTGTCTGATCCACGTGCGGACCACCCAAGGTACTCTACCTTCATTCATTCCAGCTCACCCTCAGGCGAAGGTAGGGTCTTCTGTGCATGTCCTGTGATCCGACGGTCCCTGTTTCCTTCCAGCCGGAGATCGATGATTTCGGACGGTATAGAAATTGGTGCTAGAAGGAGGGCCTCTGCCTAAAACATCACCTACAAGCTTCCCAGCATTTACGCTGCTGAGCGTTTACGTCGCTTCCTTCTGAAATTTTCCCAGTGTTTACGTTGTTCAGTTTAAAATCCAGTCTGCAAACTATACAGTATCCACGCTGCTTAGCGTCTATGTTGTTCAGTTCAAACCCTTCCATCCATAAGTCTCCTAGCGTCTACGTTGTTTGCCGTATGAGGGTTCTGTAAGAGCTCCAACGCCTATGTTGCCGAGTATACGCTACACGCTTTACACTGCAGATTTTCCTTACACCATACACGACTGCTAAAGTTTATGCTGCACATACTTACGCCGTAGGCTTTGTCTACATTGCACACCGACTTTCTCGGCGATTCTGTTTACGCTACTCTCTTTACACTGCAAACTCGTTTACGCTACTATTCATTTATATCACACTATACGCTGTAAAACCTGTTTACGTTGCACATTGACACTGTATACGCTGCACTCCTTACGCTGTAGACTTGTCTATGCTGACCTATACGCTCCATCCCTATACGCTATCTATGCTGCCGTCATACGCTAGACGTTGAAGCGTATACGCTGCACGTTACCACGTAAGTTTCTGCAGTACTAAGTACACTAATTTCACGCCTCTATACCGTGTCATACCCTCAACAGGTCATCATGAATTCCGAAAACACTACCGCTGCAACCGCTCAAGTCACCGACATTGTAGGCACCATGGCTATCCAACAGCCCGTCATTCAACAGCCGACTGTACAACCCAGTGGGGCCCCACCAATCCCTAAGGTTGCAAGGGAGGAACCCAACCTCTAACATTATAACCCAGGACTAGTACAACTTCATATGTGTGAAGATACAAGCTGGTCTGGCAGTAGATCGAGCTGAAATAGACGTAAAGAGGCAGTATGAACTCTTCTACAGGGGGGATGCGAGTTCATCCCTTCCTTGTATGATATAATCCCTATTCCAGAGCAGTACTCAGAGCTCATCACACAACTCCTCCTACAAAGGAGCCAGTCGTTGCATCAGCCTGCAGTAGATCTCCAACCGGAAGAGGAGGACGAGTTCGCTTACTCATGAACGCTTGGAGAAAGAGCGTCAAAGGTTAGCCATAGGGCCACCTAAACCCACTCCACTTAACGCCGTACCCATGATGCCACCTAATAGTCAACCAAATACAGAACATGAAGGTTAACCATCTAACAAACATGATATGTCTAAAACAACAGCTCCGAGAAAAAACGATAAACCAACGAAACATGAAATAAAACTGTTGGGCCCAATGGACCCAATCATCACTGATGCAAATGCACCCAACAGTAGAGATTTTGCAATAGCTTTAACACAAGTCACCCAAGCACTGAAGCAAAAGAACACTTCACTAAGCTTGTATGACTTGGTTCTAACATCTCAAACGCATTGTGAAGCTTTGGTACGTATGCTAACGTCGATCCCAGTAAGCGAGGACTTGCCCCCTAATGAACCTTCCATTCATGCGGCAATGTACTTTCCCCCAAGGGTCAACTTCCAAATCACTAAGCTTCCACAACGATAACATTAAAGTGGATAAGAAAATAGGGGAGGTAACAATAGCCCCCATGTTCATAACGATATGCATAAACCAGTTCAAGATACATAGGGTCCATGTAGACGATGGAGCTGCTACGAACGTGGTACCATACCCCATCGTTGAACAACTAGGGCTAACGGAGTTAATTAAACCAACCGCAACTACATGTTTAAAATCATTCAGCGGGTCATGCGTGATGGTCAAAGGCAGAGTGACCCTAGACTTTATTGCAGGGGACCAGTTTCCCATGTCTGCCGACTTCGTAGTGGTCGATGAAATGCCAGGATTCAACCTAATATTAGGAAGACCTTGGTTGGCCCAACTGAAAGCGGTCTCATCCCCTATACATCAGGAGATTCACTTGCCTTACGAAGGCGGTGAAATCATCATACATGGGGAAGCAGCTACACCTATAGCTTCATCACACATGGACATGGACCAAGGCTCGGAGGTTGAACTCGAAGGACCTAGCCGAAACGATACAAACGAACAACAAACGGTGGGGAGTAATCCAAATCCGCCTAAAACAGAAACACCTGCACCTGACATTGTACATACATCCTCTCAATTAGAGATTAACACAGAACTCACAACAAATACCGAAACACAAGAAAACACTGACACAGGAACCACTCCATCAGATGTCCCTTGGGCTGAATTACCATTCAACGTGATCAGCGAAGGGGACGCTGAATATAGAATCATACTCATTGATACATCACCTAACATTAAAAAAAAAATCAAAAGGTCCCTAAAATAATACCATCTCAATATGTCTGAAATGACGTTAAACTACAACTCGTCTGAAATGACGTTAAACTACAACAAGTCAGAAAACCACACTCACTGTCCGAGAAGACGTTAAACTATCATGTCCGCAACGACATAAAACTAGCCATGATCAGCAATGGTCGGTCAACTAGGAAACCTATCTATGTCATTCGAAATATTCCCCGATTACACATGTGGCCCGAAATGGCCTTAAACTACGCATGTGGCCCAAAATGGTCTTAAACTACGCATGTGGCCCGAAATGGCCTTAAACTAGTTCATTCACTTGTTTTCCTTTTTCGCTTATCATTTATAATTATATCCGCATGTTACACTTAAAACAGAAAAGTAAACCAAAACATTTTATATTACCATGTTGTGTGTACAATTAAACTCAAAATCAACCAAAAAGATTTATATGCAATAATGTACAATTATAGGAGTTAATTGTTCTTGTCCATCTGTTAAAAATCTCAAAATTGCCAACTTACAATTCCCGTGTCAATTTGAGTCAGAATAGTTCCATAAAGCAAAAAAAAAAAACAAAAACTAAAAAAAACTAAACATTAAGCATCTGGGACAAGAGGATAGTCCCCTTTAGGTCCACTGGCGTCAAGGGCCCCCGCTCCACTGGGGCCAGCTTCTTGAACATCGTTACCACCTTCATCTTGAAAACACAAAATGAAACAACCAATATAAGAATAAGAGAACGTCAAAATTACAAGAATTATTTAGCAAATCAACTTCATAACGACAAAACACTTACCATAGGAGATCCCCCTAGGCCAAATTCTAGTCGATGAAGGATCTCCTCTTCTGAGGCAGTTGCCCAATTTGTCCCATCAAGGCCTAAGTTGACGTCTGCTAAGGTCTTTCCCTTGTCGACAGCTGACCAGGTAGGGCGTCTCAGAGGGAATTCACCCACAGAAACTTCCCCAGAGGCAGTTGTAATCACCCTGGTAGGCAACTCCATTTCGACAGTTGTGTTTTGGGCAAAAGTATCAAAAGCAGAGTGCAAACCCAAAACCTCCACAAACATTTCTAATTGCCACTTTTCAATGGACACTTCCTTTAACAACTTCTTGTAATGATGTTTGTGATTTTTCTCATGCTGACCCCACTTGCGAACCTTGGAAGCGAAAGCTTTTCAGTCTTGACATTTGAGGTTCAGGAGATCAATGTGGGCTTTACGCTCTACCATTCTCCGAGTCAGCGGTGCATGACAATTTAGTAGATTCCAATACCTAGTGTATGTAACCTCGGATGTTCACCAAGAGCGATCACCACCTAGTTTGGTAGCAGCGAACTCGTATCGAGCCTTAAGATCGTCATGTTCAACTGACAACTCAGAGACTTCCCTTTCTTTAGCCTAAATCTGCAACCACAACTGCTCAACAGAATGCCTACAGGTCCACAGTGACTTGGCGTTGTGCACAAGACCCTCCGCCACCTCATCATAAACGGGTCTTGGCACCTGCTCCACCTCTAGGGATAGTGAGGGTAAACTCTCTATGCTGATGCTCTCAGAGGGATCCCACCTCAATTTGGCACCTATGCACACGAAAAGAACAAACGTTATGACAACATGAAGAAGGTGCGAGACTTTAAAACGGTAAATGATTCAAAACACGTATATCTATTTCAGGGTGGACCTCCTTAATTTGTTCAACAACCTCTTCAGCGATTCCAGCCACAAAATCCTTCTTACTTGGCATTTCTGTCCAAGTAAATGGCTCATGGGTGTGGGATGAACTAACCTCTGCGGTCCTCTCAGGAGGAACCATCTTCATGGGTACGTCTAACCACACCGTCCTGGTTTTGCTGCCTTCGTCTGAAAGATATGAAAATAAGAAAATAAAATACCATAGAAATGGCAACTAACGAAGTGATACAAAATAAAAAATAAAAGAAAACATACCGTGCTCCTTGTCACCCTCTGGGGGGTCACCTAAGTCCAGCTTTCCCTTAAGAAAGCTGCTGAACACTTGATCGATACCACCCTGATCATCCAACGGTTCAGTTTCTGTGGTGTTCTCCTTCAACTCCTCTATTCCTCCTCCCTGGTCCTTCTCCACATTTTCCTCCTCATTATTCCACTCCATGTTCATCTCCTACTCCTCAATGATCATTTCTAAAGCCTGCTTCCTCACTTCTCAAATCAAGCCAAAGGTATCAGTGACATGTAAGTGATTGAAGTAAAACTTATGAACGAAATGAAAACAATAAAGCAATAAGTGGGCGAAGTCTACATACTGGGAATCTTAAATCGTATATGCTTTACTCGTGGCTCACTTACATTCGAAACTTCCTCAGTTGGACGTTTGCGTCTTTTCAGCTTTGATTTGGTTTGGCCAACGGTCTCTTTGATAACCCACTCATCTCTTCTTGCAGTGAGGGGCACATCATCCAGCTCTAATCCCAGACTATCGTGAGTATGAATTGAGGTACCTGACGATCCCCCGGTCGTAATAGACACCGACTCATCAATGCCCTCTGGTGCATCCTGGGACTTGGCTGTGTTGTATAAGTGGTTGATCCATGGGCGGGATAGTTGACCTCGATCCCGTAGAACAAACTTGTTATCAGCGTGAACTATCAGAAACTCGGCGAAGCGATGAAGGTAGCCAGGAAAGAAAGAAAATGTGAAATGGGATTGTGCCTCGACATTCGAGCACAATCGCACTATCTCCTTGTGCATGCCCAACAACAAAAATTCAGCCCTGTTATAGCACATGCCGGTTTCTAGGATAGTTCGCATGACACGTACAACCTTGACCCCAAGACTCCACACCTGGGAAAGGGTTTTGGGGAATACCTGTGCCCTAAATAGGGGATATAATTCATTCACCTCCACAACCTTGGCTTTCCCCTGCATCGGGAATCTCTTGGCACCCTTGGCCACGCCTAGCCAGTCCTCCAATTCACGCACTGTTTGGAGCTCTTTATGAGCTCTATCTAATACTACACTTATGCCATCTGCTGGTACCCCAAATAAGTTTGAAAAGAATTTTGGCGATAGATGGAAAACTACCTTGGCACGCTTAATCCGGGTGCTGTAGTATGAGATAGACTGATTGAAAAAATCCACGATCTTAATCATTTTTGCTATGGATACATCAAGACTCGGGGTCCTGAAGAGCTCCATGAGGCTGACATTATCTAGGCAACGAACGATGGATGGTGGAGCATGTGTACGTAACCACTTTTGAGCCTTAGTCACCTCCCCAAACTTCATCGACAAAGTAGTCTCAGTTCACCCAGTTGTGACTGGATCCCCGCTAGGAGATACAACAACTGTAAATACCATTTGAAACGATCATATCAGTATAACTCCAGATAGTTGAACAAACACGTTATCACATTTAGGAGATGTTGTCATTCACCATTAGTTGTGGATTTGGATGTGCTGCCTAGGCTGGATTCACGGGGGAAGACTGGTCCATTGTCCGACCAATCCTCATGCAGCCATCCACGAGCTTTGGACATAGCAAACGCTCTAGAGAATCACTGGTGGAAGAAGATGATAGCACCCTTCGTTTGAGCCAAAATAGCTCCACAAAGGATGGGACCCACCATGAATGCCTCTAGAGCAGTACGAGCTAGAGCAAACCCATCATCCTCGACACATACTCCGTCTGCATTAATGTTAGGCCTACAAACAAATGGTTGTCAAAGCAGGAGCAAGTACTAAATGGAAAAGAGAAACAATAAACTTGAATGGTCCTACCTATCCACCCGGTACACCGTGCCAGGGGGATTCTAAAACAATGTGTGCGCGCATGCAGCTATGAACAGCGTGTTGTTGAGGTAGTCCAGCCCTTGCGGCAATTGTGCCCACATGTAACGGGCGTGTAGACCTGGGCCCGCAGGTAGAACCATCCTCATTTACGAGTGGCCCCTCGTCAATGTCTTCTATGAAGACCATGACACCTTCCGCGGCTCCCGGAAGCATTGCCTCAAGCATGCTCCGCACGACCACTTCATTGAGGTTTGACCAGATGGCCACTTCGAAGTTGTCTAGCATGAAGGCCAAAAATTCACATGCACCTTCTCTGAACCAAACCCCAGTGTTATCCATGGTTAGATCCGGGGGAGGCTCCTCAGCCTCAATGGGGCCAAACCATGTTAGTACCCCAATGAGCTCAATAACGAGGAGAAAATGCTTACTGTCCCTACCAGCAATCAGGATGTCATAATAAATCAGCCGTGCATCAAAACAACCCGAAAAGCGAAAGTTCACATTGTAGATTGGCACTTAGAAAAAAATTCCTAACTGTTTACATTCAGTGTAATACGCTACTTAACCCAGTGTATACGCCGACAAAAACTATTTACACTTAGCATATACGTTGCCTAACTTGGCATATACACCGACCAATGAATTGTTTACGCTATCAACCAAACCTCTTACGACTAGCGTATACGCCGAAGAAACCCTCAGCGTATACGCCCAAGTTCACTTTCAGCATAAATAGTCTACGCCAGACACTGAACAAATAGTTTATGCCAGAAACATGAAAAATAAGTCTACACTGTAAAAACAACTGTGCACGCTCGGCGTATACGCTGAACAAACCCTCAGCATATACACCGTCACAACGTAGATAGAACTTACGCTGACAAAACTTCGTGCACAGAAAACTTATTATGTCGTGGTTTACGCTGATACAAGCGTGCAAGAAAAGTGTTTACACTATCCATCGATAAAACCGATTACGCCCTGATAATCTAGGCTAACCCGACTACCCTGTGAAGTTACACTCAGCGTATACACCGAAAACCCTCTACACAAACTCTCTACGCTCGGCATATACACCGAGATTGTCTATGCCACGAAGCATTCATAGGCAAAAATAACGAACAGAGGTGGGATCAGAGCCTACCTATGTGATGTTCCAAGCCATGATGGAATCCTTGGCCTAGGCAAGCACTGCAGCATGGCTTCGGTCTCCTCTGTAAAGGACCATACTATGACCATGGCTTCGGTCTCCTCTGCAATAAACAAAAATTAATGGTTCTCATTTCACGTGTTTATGCCAAGCATTCCAGCGTAAACTGCCGTAATGGCCTGGTATGACCTTAAACTGCCGTTATAGCCCTGTAAGGCGTTAAACTACCACCTTCGGCTCAATACGGCCTTAAACTGCCGTTACAGCCCGGTAAGGCGTTAAACTGCCACCTTCGGCTCGGTACAGCCTTAAACTGTCATTACAACCCAGTAAGGCATTAAACTACCACCTTCAGCCTGGTACGGCCTTAAACTGCCACCTGCGGATTACATTTGGCCCAGTAAGGCGTTAAACTGCCACTCATGGCCCGGTATGGCCTTAAACTACCATGCGTCCCGGTGTGATGATAATCCACCATCATGCATGTATGCATAATCTAAAATTACCAAAGAAAATAGAACGATATCCATTAGCTTATTCCGCTCTCTGTTTATTGGCAGGAGCAAGCCTGATGGATTGCCAGCACTTAACCGAACCATTAATTATCAATGGACCATATGGCAAAATTGCAAGGGACATCAACATAAACCTCATCCACTTAAGTTCATCAACGGATGATGCAGTCATAGCCTCAACACAGCAAATAATAGACAACTACAAAGGTATGACAAAATCCCTCGACATAGAAGCTGAAAATATCACCGAAGACCCGTTGAACGAAACCTCCATCACCATGCCTGATGGGGAAATTAAAATATTAAAATTAAGCACATTACTCAAACCGCAACTAGCCAAAGACATTGAGGACATGCTCAGGGAAAACATGAAAGCATTCGCTTGGTCTTACACGGACATGCCTGGACTAGATCCTTGAATTGTCCAGCACAACATTATCCTCGATCCGAAATTGAGACTAGTAAAACAAAAGACACGAAAGGTTAAATCTGAAGTGACATTGGTAGTTCGTAATGAGATCACCAAGCTTTATCAAGCTGGTTTCATCCAGGCTGTTGGTTACGCCGAGTGGGTATCGAACATGGTCATTGTTTCGAAGAAGAACGGAAGCATTCACTTATGCATTGACTTCCGGGATTTAAATGTTGCAACTATAAAAGATGATTTTCCTCTGCCCAGCATCGATCAACTTGTTGATTCGACCATTGGGCATGCACTATTATCTTTTATGGATGGCTTCTCGGGATACAATCAAATATGCATCAACTCGGAGCATCAGCTTCGGACAACCTTTATGACACCATGGGGAACCTTTTGTTACACAATGATGCTCTTTGGTCTCAAAAACACTGGGGCCACGTATCAAAGAGCAATGACATTCATCTTCAGTGATTACATGTTGCACTCGCTCAACGACTATGTAGACAACATTGTGCTTAAGTCAAAAAAACAGAACAACATGTATAAGATCTCGACTTAGTATTAAAACGTTGTTTAAAGTACGAACTGAGACTCAACCTGAAAAAATGTATCTTCGGCATCAAGATAGGCAAAATGCTTGGATTTATAGCCTTAGAAGCAGGGATATGAGTAGACCCCGATAAAGTTAAGGCCATAATAAACCTGAAACCACCAGGCAACCTTACCGAACTTCAAGGTCTACAAGGCAGATTACAATTTATCAGGCGTTTCATAGAAAAGCTAATAGACAAACTAAAACCTATGAATCACCTGTCACGCAAGAACGTCTATTTTGAATGGACTCCGCAGTGTCAAGAAGCATTCGATAACATTAAAACGACACTTGCCCAATTACCCATAGTTTATCCACCCCAAAACGATAAACCATTTTACATCTGCCTCGCTACTTCGGATTCGTCTATTGCGTCTATGCTTTGCCAAAAACAAGATGACGGAACCGAAGTCCCTGTATATTACTTAAGCCATGCATTAGTTGCCCACGAGAAAAGGTATAATGATGTGGAGAGGTCCTGTTTAGCCTTGGTCTTTTCTTTGAAAAAATGGCGACATTACCTCTTCCATAACCAAGTTAATATAATTTACAAGGACAATGTGCTCAGGGCCATCATAGGAAATATTTACGAAATGAGTCGGATAGCCTACTGGAAAGCCATGATAGCTGAATTTGACCTGCACTACATAGCGCAATCATCAGTTAAGGGCCAAGCCATAGCAAGTCAAATGGCCACGTCACCAACACACGATCAAGCGACAATAGAGCTAGAATTCCCGGATGAGAATATAAGTGCAATAGACATAGTGCCCAACAACTACAATGCCATTCTAAACTTCGATGGAGCATCCACCTCTCGAGGGGGAAGTGCAGCCGCTGTCATCACCTATCCCTCCGGGGAGATTCAACCATTTGCTTATCATTTCAAATTTCATTATACAAACAACATAGCAGAGTACGAAAGTCTCCTTAGAGGTTTTGCAGCAGCATTGGCTTTAGACATCACGTGACTTGTGGTCAGAGAAGACTCGCAACTGGTCATAAACCAGGTCACAGACGTCTATACTTGTAAGGTCCAACAATTACAACCATACTGTGACTTGGCAAAACACCTAATGAGGCGATTCGAAAACATCGATGTGCAACACATCTCTAGAAATGACAATACCATCGCAGATGCACTAGCCACCTTGGCATTAAACATATCACCTAATATATTCCACACGTTACCAAGCTCCCTGACTAGTTATGCCGAACCAATAACCGATACTCTTGACATGCTGCCGATCGCATCTGTTAGTACAACACACGCGATAGAATGGTATGATGACCTAAAAGAATACCTTCTATGTGGTGAAACACCACGACATCTAACAAATGCACAAAAGGATGCAGTATGAAAACATTCTAAGCAGTATACCCTGGTAGGGGACATATTATGTTGTAGATCTTATGAAGGCATACTACTAACATGCGTCAATAGTACCGATGCCCAAACCATTGTCAAACAAGTACACGACGGACTATGCAGAGGACATATAGCACCAAAAGCCATGGCAACAAAGATCAGATGCTTAGGCTACTATTGGCCACACATGGAATACGACTGTCTCTCCAAGATCAAAACATGTGGTGCTTTTCAAAAACATAGCAATCTAATACATGTCCCACCAAATGAGTTGCATACAACGCAAATCACATGGCCCTTTCAAAAGTGGGGATTGGACCTTATCGGCCTGATAACACCCTCATCTTCTATAGGGCATAGTTTCATCATAACCGCAACCGAATATTTCACGAAGTGGGTAGAAGCTGCTCCCCTTCGAAAAACTACATCTAAACATGTATGCAATTTCATTCTCGAAAATATTATAACCCACTTTGGCATTCCCATGACAATCATCACTGACAATGGGCCACAATTTAGCAGTGCCAAGACCAAAACCTTTTGTGAAAGTCTAGGGATCAAACACTCATTCTCATCCCCCTACTATCCTCAGAGCAATGAGCAAGTAGAGGCAACGAACAAAACGATTATTACAATACTCAAAAAGATGCTCACCCAAAGCAAGCGAAGATGGCATGAACAATTGATATACGCACTGTGGGTATACTGTACTACACATCAAACCTCAACAAGTAAAATACCATATAGTCTTGTTTACGGTTCAGAAGCTATTTTTTGGAATTACAGGTACCATCTTTAAGGATCACACTTTCCAGACTCCTCGACGATGGGCAGAATAATGATCTGTGCATCATTGACCTGGACTCGGTGGAGGAAGAACACATATGCGCACTTGATCAGATCAAATGGTATCAACAACAACAACGGCAACGACATCAACACAACATCCATAAGCACCCTATCAAAGAAGGTGACCTTGTACTTAAGGCAGTTCGAGAACACTCAGACAAATTCTCAGCCAACTAGGAAGGGCCTTACTTGGTCATTAAAGCATTTGACAATGGAGCATTTAAGCTCGCTGATATGGAAGGGAATGAGCTTGCCAATCCAACCAATCACTTGTTCCTAAAGCCATTCTACATTTGCGTACAAGCTCAGGTACGTGCGAGTCCTGGGATCACGACTATAAACTGATACCACAGAACAATCCTGGATTATGACTTAATACTTATACCACAGCTCGTCCTGGAATCATGACGATAAACCGATACCACAGAACAGTCCTGGATTATGACTTAAAACTGATACCACAGCTCATCCTGGAATCATGAAAATAAACTGATACCACATAGTGTCCGCAATGATGATAAACTAGCACCCATTCGGCATGACAATAAACTGCCACAATCGCACTCGCTAGAGTCCGCTAAGACTATAAACTAGTTTGCCTCTTTATGGTCCGCTAAGACTAAAAACTGGCAACGTAACGTCTTCCATGATGCTAAATTGGCAATGTCCAACAGGTCATGGCATAAAACCAATCCATGATAGTCCGCTAAGACTGTAAACTGGCAAGTTCATCTTTAGTTCCTCAATCCGCTGCCACATTCAAACTTCATCAAAATCACTGCATCGCTCGCCATCAAACAATCCCACCAACATCGCTGCTGCTCATATACAGTGCCTGAAATCACCTCCAATGTCTTTGTAACTATGTAAGTCTAAGCTTGCTTATTCACTCATGGTTTTCTTTTTTCCTTGGAGTTATGTTTACAGGATGTCACCCTAAAGTGTTTGCACAAGAATTCATTTCATCATAAGCAGCAAGATGGGATAATGTTCATAGCACACAGGGAAAGACTAAGTCGAACCATTCGCTAGTACATCCCCATCTCCTGACACACTCTTTATCTATTCACCGACATAGTTTACTCAGTCACACCTATGCTACACCCAGTACATCTGAAACTTTGAGCACGCTGTTGCATACTGTAACACTTTGAAGCAGTTACAACACACGACATAGCACTTGCGCATGAGTACAGAATCAAAGCAAAGTTTTCTTCCAAAAAAAAAGAAAAACGGGCAATTCCCATATAAGCCCCAGGCGGGAAGGCAGTTATCTTGAAATCAAGTACTCATGTTAAAAAATAATCTGGAAACATACAATTACATGGCTTTGGCTCTCCATCAACAGGTTCCCCCTAAACACTAAACAAGGGCCCTATTCCTCCAAAGAATGTAACACATCCTCCCGTGGCTTTGGTCTTGCTAGCAAGTTCTCTTGAACGCTATCCAAGAGTCTTGTTCTGCCAATGGACGCACATCACATGTCTGGATTCCAAGTCTGCTAAATAATGGCTATTGACAAGGACCAATATGACACACACCAGAGCATCCCCTTTGCCAAGCACAAATCCCTTGGGAAGTTCCCAAGCCTCGTAATCTCCACGATCCTACCTAGATGCAAATTCCTCTAAATCCCATGTACTACTGAACACGGTGCGATGATGTCTAGTCAAGTGGCAACGGACAGGGTCTCTATCGAGTTGCTTGTGGTGTTTTGCACTTCTTTGTCAACGCTTCTCGGCTCGATTCCTCCAAGCGTCAACAAAGAGGGGCTAATGAAACACCACAAAATTTTGAGCTTAGTACTTGTCCAACAAGGAACAGGTCCCTGGGACCCACAGACGATCACAGCTACATCGGGTGTCACACATGGCAACTTCGGAGACCAAAATGCTTAATTTTCACTAAGTATGCAGTCTCAGCATATACGCCCAGCGTATACGCTCAAGTTCACATCCACAGTGTATACGCCCCAGCGTATACGCCCGACATCCACAGTGTATATTCTGAGCATATACGCCCAGCGTATACGCTCAGGTTCACAACTTCTACGTCCAGCGTACATGCCCAACGTACATGCCTCACATGTACGCTTAGTAAGTACAATAGATGTATACGCCCGACATGAAATCCCCAAAGACGGCATGGAAACAACACTGCAAAGCAAGAATTAGTACAAGGCAGTAGCACACCAGTGTATACGCTTCAGCGTATATGCCCAGCACATCAGCGTATACGCTCGGCGTATACGCCCAGCATCCATCTGCGTATACACCCAGCGTATACACCAGCATCCACAACATCTACGCCTAAGTCCGCATACGCCCAGCACCACCAGTGTATACGCCTAGCGTATACGTCCACAATCTACACTCGCTACAGACAGTGTATATGCCTAGCAAATGTAACATATTGTACACTTGTAAATTTTACACTCTTGCACCCGGTCAACGTGCCACGTGTCTCCCAACCTGAGTCCACTGTCAAAACCCTGTATAAAAGCCCAATTTTTCACAAGATCCAGGATGGTTGGCAAAATTCTCAGGCATACCAGAGAGTAGAGATGCTGAGAACTAGAGCACAAAACCCTTTAAGCTGGAAAACCCTGTACGCTGAGCAGACAGCCTCTACACTGTGCATATAGTGCAAACTAGCCACAACTGTCCTTGCACCCACTAGGGCTTTTCATCCACCTTGTGTTCCCATCACAACTGCGTTAGACCGCTGCATTGTACTTTTATTCTGCAATGCCATTGTTACATTTTCTTCCCAAAATCGTTTACTGTTTTCATTAATTGTTGCATTTACTTTGTTTACATTTGTTTACATCTACGCTCTATTCGCGTCCATCTATTTACACTCTGATCCATGCTTGTTACGTCGTTTACGTATAACCCAGCGTATAGAACTTCGGTGTACGTTTGGGGAAATCCTTGTCTGATCCGCGTGCGGACCACCCAAGGTACTCTACCTTCGTTCATTCTAGCTCACCCTCAGGTGAAGGTAGGGTCTTCTGTGCATGTCCTGTGATCCCACGGTCTTTGTTTCCTTCTAGTCGGAGACCGACGATTTCGGACGGTACACTTAATAAGCTCTTGGACTTGATGGGTTCGTAGTTCATATAATTGACCTTAGGCATACATCCCTAAGGTCTCTCTTATTTCATTACATAGCCCATCAATGATATGGTACATTAGCCTTTCCTCAGAAAACCCATGGCCTAGATAGCTTTTTAATAGTGCATAATATCTTTCTAAGGCCATGTCCAAGGATTCATGTTGTGCTTTTGTCCATCCTTGGACTTGTTTTCTCAAGGTTGACACTCTTGCATAGGTTTGATATTTTTTGTTAAAGACTTCTACCATTGTTAACCAGCATCGTATTAAATTTGGTTTCAACGATCTATATCATACTTTTGCTTGGTCAACGAGTGTCATAGGAAAGAGCTTAAGTTTTTGCCACCAGTTATCAATGTTGTTCCATGTACAAGCATCATAGAAGGCTTGTAAATGTTGATGTGGATCTAAGTCATAGCCTCCTGAAAATTTAGGAAAATTATTTAAATTGAGCCTGGGTAGACGGCTCTCTTTACGATGCCTACGTGAGATTCGAACAGCCTCTTGTATTTGCGTTAAGCTTGTAGTGGCCAGTAGGGGTTCATCGTCATTGGGTAAGTTATGCTTTCGTGTGTTGGGATGATGTTGCTTTCTTTCATGTTTATAAGAAACCCCCACTTCAGGTTGTGTACTCCAATCTTCATTGTCATATAGTTTGTTGGTTCTCCAATGAACTTCCTCACTAAGTATGGCATTAGTGTAATCTTGTAGGAGAGGCATTGTTGTGAAGTTGTGTGTGAATTACGTGTGACTTTTAATAATTATATTTTTTTTCTAAAATATATATCGTTAAGCGATCTTGTATGATATAACTAATCTAGATAACTAGCACAGTCCCCAACAACAGTGCCAATGATGAGTGGCGAGGTACCCCTACACATAACCATATGAATACAAG
This sequence comes from Gnetum montanum, assembly GCA_015680685.1. NCBI lineage: Eukaryota > Viridiplantae > Streptophyta > Gnetopsida > Gnetales > Gnetaceae > Gnetum > Gnetum montanum. Next base: position 55,288 of record MNCI01031824.1, read on the forward strand.
CATTTTCATGTGCGATCCGGTCAAACTCCGCATACAAACTAGTTGTGGCACCTAGACAGTTAGCCTTAGGTCATAGTTTGTTGTCTTCCCACTTGGACTAGTATTATATTTTTCACGTATGGTTTAGTCCAGAGTGAGGTGTATGATGTGGTCCCTAATCTAATGCTACTCCTAAAGGAAATGGAAAATAATGTTAACTAAGCTAAGAGAGAAATGGTAAGAGAATCTAATCTAGCCTAAGTGCGATGAGTATCCATTCCTTGATTATTCATACACATCTTAGGGTTCGTGCATGACTACCATTGAGATTACCAAGCGCAGATCCTAGGTACGCTACTAGATTACCAAGTAGTCACACTTAAATGCTCATAATCAAGTCATACTCATTCCGCATTCTAACGTGAGTTTAAGGGTGAGAGAGTATTAACTAAGAAAGTAGTAAATAAAAATAATCATTAAATAATTAAACTAAGTAAATGCTACAATGATGAAGTAATCTTGATCTTTATTTCCGATCATGTGTGGGTCCAAGTACATCACACTCGAATAAAGGATGCTGTACAATTACGTTCAGCACACTGCAGGCATACATTGGAAAATAATCTATCTTTGGAGGGATAAAACTGCCAGAGTTTAGCTATAGTCTAAAATCTAAAATGGAGAAACAAGGGAGAGCCACCTCTTATTTATAGGACTGGTGGCAGGCTGTGATATCGAATACGCGATATCATAGTAAAGGACGCGATATCGTGTCTAGGCATGTGATATTGCATACATGATATCGCGGTTGCCCCAAATGACGTCTCATCAATTACCAAGAATTATAAATTATGTCCAAAGTAGTCATACTTATAGGTTCATTATTGATTATATTAATTACTTTAATTACGGTAACATGGAATGTAAAATGCATGTAAGGTAAAGTGCTAATTAATAAATATGAATCTACTCTAAGTGCTATAATGAATATTAGTAATCTCATATTTATTGTTGTTCACATCAAAGTGTTCATGTACATAATGCTTGAATAAAGATTTGTACAATCTCTTAATCTATGCTTTCAATGCTCAGATGGAAAATATTCTAAATTCAAAAACTGCAAATTGCAAAAGCTTCACTATACTATTGACTTAATTTGCCATAAATATAGGTGATACATGCATTTATATGGGGTTGACTTACATTTTCATCAATGCATATTCATTGATGTAACCAATCAATTACACTTCATCATATCCCCATGACTGAGTGAAAATTTATTCTTGATCGAATCAAAGCATATTTGAGCTTCTTACGAAACTAGAAAAGTATGGAATTATTAATTGACTAACTAACTCTGAGTGTTAGAATATATGAAATTTTAAATTTGGTGTCGATGACAACAAAATTGGACATCTTGACAAAAATGATGATAGGTTCCCTCAAATGGTCAAAGATGAGGCAAAATTCAAAGAATTCTAGGATGTGAAGGCTCTTGGGATACTAAAGGTTCTTTACCAAGCTCTAATGCTCATGGTAGTGGAGGTGGTTAAGGCTATTCGAGTACTGCTATTACTTCTATTATGAAGTTTAAAAGCATCAAGAAATGATTTCATCTTCTCTTCCTTGCTCTATGGATCTTACATAGCTCACATAGCTTTGCCAATGTGGGCTAGTGTAGGCACATTCCACAAGTATGGAACTATTGGGAATAACATCATGACATTGATGAATCATGTTGTAAATTAGTTTCATTTGATATTGAACATCTTTACAACGTTTTATATCTCATGATAATCATTCATTCTCTTGGCCAAGTTCTTAGCAACCAATTGTTAATTAGTAAATAAGCTTCTTAGAACTTCAAGATCTATGTTGACTATCTTCAACTACTATTTTATCTTTGTGTGGAACTTAAATTCTACCTCATATAGGAGGTAAGAACTTGTCACCTACTTCTCCAGTTCTATTAATTACCTTCTTATAGTTAGCATAGCTAAGTTTTTCTATTGAAGATTGGCAAGCTCCATATGTTCAATCATCTCTTCGATCTACAACTTCTTTAGGTAGATTTTAGCTTTGTTATATGTGTTAAGTCATTAAATATTTTTTGCCATACATCATCCCCTTGTTGAAGTTTTTGGAGGGCCCAATCCATCTTCACCTTAGCCAATTGAATCTCCTTCTTTTTTACCTCCTTAAGGAGTCCAACCTAGTCCCTGTAATGATTTTTGACTTATTTAGATTTCAGGGCCTTGTTTTTCCAAGTAGCTACCTTAATGATCATTTTCTGGTGAAGCGCTTAGACTTTCTCCATGAAGATATTTTGATTTTCTGCTACCAACCTTCTCAAGTCAAGGTTGATCTTTGCTAGCTATTCCTACTACTACTGGATAAATTCAACCATTTGGTCATTTTTTTGCCTAACATTGCATAGATAGTGAAGGTCCTTGGTGAGGATCAATTTTTCTTTGTGGACTTGAGCTAGATATTTATTGGTGTAGAATGCCAAGGCTTCTGATAAGGAGATGTCAAATACTGTGGTCTCCATCACATTCTCAACCTCTTTGATTCTTTGTCGAAGCTACTAGAAAGTTTCATCTTAATTAAGGTCTAGGTTGAAAAGGATGGTGTTAAAGAGACAAACTTGTAACTTTGAAAATTTGGTAGCCAAATATTAGCTTTTAGTGGTGGCTTAGACTATGTTTTTATAATTTCATCTAGGAGATCAAAAATATCTGAAAGTGGTTACCTAGTTTCCACTAGTCTTTCTAACACTTCCTTATGTTGGAATGTACTTAGCCTACCACTTCTTGCTCTTGTAAACACTTGAAAATTTTCCATGGTAGAAATTTTTTGTATTACTACCATAAGAGAATTTAGGACCTTGGCCATCCTATCAGCCACCACTTTCACTACTATCTCTTTTCCATGATGCTTCATCACTAGGATAGTTATCCCTTGCCTTCCTCTAGGTGCACTAAGATAGTTGCAGCATTCGTAGAGTTCTTATGAAATTATTTTCTAGGGATGGACACCATAAATTTCCAGGCACTAGGTTTCATTCTTGCATATGCTTGCATTCATTGTGTTGAGAATAGCATGGTTTTTTCCTCTAGCCAACTGATGATCACAGTGACCTCATTGAGATGGCTTAACACTAGATAGTAAACCGATGGCTCCCTAGCACTTGTCAAATCTTGTTATTATTGTTACAGTAGCTACTTATGGAGTTTCCTAATTCTTTTTATAGTTGCATGAGCTATTGATGTGGTCTCCTTGGTAGGTGATGATGGTAGATACTCCTCTTCCTACAGCTTTGTATCTACTTTGTCTTTCATCATCTCTTACCAACATGTGATAGAAGCATGGTGAAGTGTATTATTTGCATAGCACATTATGCCTCCCCTTTGTAGAGTTTTTGAATAAGGCATGAAAAGGGAAGTATCTTCCCTCCTTGCTCATTTTCTTTAAACTACTTCTCTATTTTTAAATAGATGAGATAATGAAGGTTGACAATGAATTTACTACTTAGAGTAATGCACATACAGGAAGAGAAGGCTATGCCCTTATTAGACCTCATTGTGGGATTTATGTGATAGGTAATTATCTTGATATACACACACTCTACCATGGTAAATGCATCATAATATTTATGGTCCACTCCATAGTAATGATTAATCCACTCTTTTTGGCTTTAACATCAACCTAGGTGAATATCTCCACCAAAGTTGCCAATGCAAAGGGCAAGCCAAGGACCTTTGCAATGGCCTCAATTGAGTAGGAGATGGTTATGTCTTTGATTCTAACTAGCATGTCTCCCTATTGGATACTCTAGATAGGTAAGCCTCCTCCATTTACCATTCCCTATTGGATAAGAGAATAGACCATATGGGAAACCCTTGTAGTTACATGTGGACTTCCTCAAGCACCAGTTCTATGAAGGATCCAAAGTTGAGTTCTTGGAAAATAAAACTCTAGAGCTCCTTGGTTCAAATCTTTTCAAGGAAAGCCTTAGTTAATGTGACCTCCAAACTAGATCTTGGCCTTGATTTCATATCTTTCCTCAATTGGCTATTTTTAGCTATGGAAATCTACTAAATAGATTCCACTTTGAGATCCTTCGGAAGAGTTCCTATCACATGAGTTGCTTTGGCTTCTTGTTCTTGGGGCTACTATGGCTATTGTGGGTTCCTTCCTCATTGTGACTACTTATTCCTTGGTTGTGATGGTCCTCCTACTAGTACTCCCCTCTTTGGTTCCATCTACAATAACAAATATAACCTTGGATTAGTAATTAATGTGTAATTCTTAATTTCTTTTTGATACCCTTCTCATTTGGTTAAATTACACTTAGATTCATTTGTGATAATGGCTAGCTAATTATTTTATTATTATTTTACTTATTGGCCACTAGAGTTTGTTTATGAGATTCAACTTGGTGTAGATAGGATTTTTAATGTTATTTTAATAATTAAACCTTTGAAAGTTAGAAACATTTCTAAATTTTTTTTTCATAAACCAAAGGCCTATGGCCTCCATGACATAAAGCTTACCTTTAGTAGTTATGGGATCATAAAATGAGTTTAATTAGATAAGAGGTGTGGAAGTTATGGTGCTTGGAAGATCTCTAGGCTCTAAAAAATGGGAAAATATCCTCTTGCATTTGGATGCAAATGTGAAAATGGCTAAGTCTTGATGTGTATTTATAAGAGTTTTGCTATGCATAATATTGGCTTAGAAAAAGGAGAATGGGATAAAATTATAGGCACCAAGGGTTGCAAAACTAGATGTCTATTATGTAAATGAATGGAAGTGAATGTAAAATAACTAAGGGACAAGAAATTTAACAAAACAAGATCAAAGAGTATTCAAGTGGATCCTCCCTAGAGCACACTCATGCCATTAATACCTTTTCATGCCTTCATACCTAGAAGTCCATAAGCATAAAAAACTATTAATGATATGGATCGTTAAAAATTGAATTCACATGAGAAATCATCAAAGAATTAGGACATATCAAATGTGATACATTAATTAACCATGATAAGTGGAAATGAGGTGGTGGATGACAAGAGTTAAATGATGGAAGAGAGAGAGAGAGAATGGAAATGGAGTCTTGCATCTTAGTCACATGAAGTCCTTGTGAAACATGTGGTTAATGTGATTTGATATTGTCCCATCCTTAGTTGAAACCAAGTCCATACACTTCCAATGACTTCATATTAGCACATTTAGTCCGTTCAACCTTTCAAATTTCATGACCACTCCCAAAGATCACCCATCATTTCAAATAGAGAATAAAAGAGAAGCAAGAAGTTAGGAATGACCTTAGTTAGAGGGGTGTCTTCAGGCATGGATGACATGTCTTTCTAGCCCCATAACTAGTGCTTGTAGCACATTGTTATGTATATAAGGTGTGCTTTGAATTCCCATGTTTTTTTCATGGAAACCACACCATGCAAAGACATTCTTCCTATGAGTGATCAATAGTAGAAATGGTGAAGGATCAATGACAATCCTCATAAAACTCAAGAAGGTAGGTAGGTGCAAAAGGTGAAAGTTCCCCTTGAAGCCATAACTTGATCTATTTCACTTAATTTGTTCTAAGTTCATTAAGTATCAAGAACACTAATTCTTTCTATAAGTTGTAAGTAAGAAAGGACCACATGCTTTTAGGATAAAATAACTCCATGGAGTTGAGTGGAATGAATGAATGACATGAGCTCATAGCCTAATACCATAAGAAAATAAATGTTCCATTAATAGATGTCATAGTTCAAAGATGAAATATAGTTATTAAGCAATCAATCCAAACATGAAATATATTTAATTTAACTTCTAGTAATTAGAATTCTTATTAAGCACCAAATTCTTGATCGCAAAAAAGATGAAAACATACATAATACAAATTAAATTAGGAAAAAATAGATATTATAAGTTGCAAAACACTCAAGAAAATGAAAAATGTATAAAGAATGATGTAAAATAAAAAAGATGAAAAATTGAGGAGCTATCATAAGATCTTAGCCTGGATGATCATCTCCTCCATGATTGAGTTGGAAGGAGGAGATCCAAAAAAAAAAAGAATGTACTTGATCATTGATTGAGTTTTTGTTGCCATTGGTTACCCATGATTCTAGGAAAGGTTGGACTTGTTGCATGTTGACCAATAATCATTTGTTTGGGCCACTAGGGTAGTAAATCATCATGGTCCTAGATGAAAAAGCTATATGAATAATAGAAGGTCCTTCCCATAGCACTTGGAATTGCATGCGTTGAGGTTACATGCATGGGATTTTAGTAGAAAACCTTATCTTCTGGTTCAAATTGAACTTCTCTTATTTTGACGTCATGCCTTTATGGTGCACTTCATCCATGGATAGGGCTACTAATTCATTTTTGTCTAGTGTATTTAATATCCTTAATATTTCTCTTTAGGCTAGACTCAAATTAAGGCGAAGTTCAAAAGTCGTTGAAAGTATACAAAACTCTACTTGTATATAAAGAGTTAGAAGTTTTCCATACAATAACTCATAAAGGGAATAACTGATATGAAGTCTCCATGTTGACCAATAAGCCCAAAGAACATCATTGAGTTTGGTGCTTTAGCTTTTCTTATAATTACTAACTGTCTGAGTTTTAATGACCAGTAATATCTTACCACAAGGATTTTAATACTTGTCCTTCTCCCAACATAGTGGACTCCATAATGGTCTTCATGAGCATCTTGGAGGACTCAAAGTTGATCAGCATTAGGTACACACCATCATACTAGGCCATCAACAAAAGTATTATAGAGGTTGCCCTTAATTTCCATGTAGCATTTGGCTTGGTAAAGAAACTATTGTTTCTTCCTACAGTTCCATTTATGTGGCATTTCTTGAGTAAGTAGGTATGAGAGGATCTTATCATACCAATTGGAATCTTTGGGATTTTGAACTTCAACATCTTCAGCAAAGAGAAGTTCATTTAATCAAATAATGATCCTTCATCCTCTTTGTTGTCCCATCATAATCAAGACAAGTGGTTAATAATGACATTCTAAATTTTTTTTTTCCATCATAGTAAGGTCAACCTCCTAAAGAATCACTAGCCAACATATGACATGAGGGCTCACTATTGGTTTGTTCATGAAGAATTGAATAGAATTGTGGTAAGTGTGTATAAAAATTTGATATCCAAGTACATAGTACATGAATTT
>MNCI01031828.1:0-16284 GCA_015680685.1 Gnetum montanum
ACCTTTTGTTAAGGATTGAGAGACATAATGAAGGTCAAACTTTGTGATTATGGCTTTCCATTAGGCTATGCGACTACTTTCATAGATGTTGGTCATTATGGATCTAAGTATGTTATCCTTGAAAATTACATTGATTTGGCTTCTAAAGAGGTAGTATCTCCATTTCTTCAAAGGGAAGACTAGTGTTAGACAATACTTCTCCACCTAAGTGTATTAGGTCTCTTAGGCTATGAATGCAAGGCTAAGGTAGTAAATAGGCACTTTGGCTCTATCATCACATTTCTAACAAAGTAGAGAGGCAATGGATGTATCAGAGATGGCAAGATAAATGTAGAATGATTTGCCCTCTTGTGGAGGATAGACTATTGGCAATTGTGTCAACTCTTACTTAAGGTTTTCAAAGGCTTCTTGGCATTGAGCCTTCCACTCATAATGAACTTCTTTCTTGAGTAAGTGTTGCATAGGCTATAACTTATCTATAAGCCTAGCAATAAACCTATAAATAAACTGTAATCTACCTTGTAATCCTAAAAACTCCTTAGGGTTGATAGGTGCTACCAATTTGGATATGGCCTTAACCTTATTAGGATCTATGCATATCCCTGCTTCAGAGACTATACAGCCCAACATCTTACCAATCTTGACACTGAACATGCACTTCTTAGGATTGAGCCTAAGCTTGTATTCGAGGCATCATTTAAGCATAAGATCTAGATCATTGGCATGATCATTACCTATCATAGACTTCATAGCTATGTCATCTATGTAATCATTAAGAAAACCTAACATGTAATCATTGAAGATATAGGTCATGACTCTCTAGTATGTCACTCCAAGATTCTTAAGGCCAAAGGGCATCATGGTATCACAAAAAGTGCTCCATGGGATCATAAAGGTCATGCTAAGTTGGTGCTCTAGGTTGATACTAATTTGGTTATATCCCAAGAATCTATCCATAAAGGACAACAAGGCATATCTGGTTGTAGTATCAATAAGTTGATCGATACTAGGAAAAGGGAAGTCATCCTTGATGGTTGTTTTATTTAGTTCTTGAAAATTAATGTAAATATAGATACTCCCCCTTTTCTTAGGGACTGCCACTCTTTTGGATACCCATTCTACATAATCAATAGCCCTAATGAACCCTTCTTGGTTGAGCTTTGAGATTTCATCACAAACTACCAAGGCCAAATCAAGTCTAATCTTGCACATTTTTTTTCTTAACTGGTCTAATGCTAAGGTCTAGTATGATGTTGTGCTAGACTAGATGTGGGTCTNGACATTTTTTTTCTTAACTGGTCTAATGCTAAGGTCTAGTATGATGTTGTGCTAGACTAGATGTGGGTCTAGGCCTAGCATATCTTCATATGACTAGGCAAATTCCTTAATGTTTTTTTGTAAGATCTTGGTGATATCTTAGACATATTAAGGCTCTAGTGAGGAACTTAGTTTAAGGGTTTCCCCCTGACCACTATATGTTGTGACAAGAACCTCAACTACAGAGTCTTTGGTTATTTCTCCCACTTCTAAGTTAAGGGTTCTAACTAGGTTTTCAGGCCATTCTAGAGGTTTTTCTATTGAGCCTATGTGATCTACAAGACTTTCAAGCTCGATATCTAGACAATCATAGTAAATACACTATTTAATAGCACCATGAGATCCATGTAGATACAAAGGAAAATTGATTTGCTCCTAGGTACTCATACCTTGATCCTACATATCAATTAAAAGCATATTAAGTGGAACTTAGGTAAAAGTAAATAAATAATGTTAAAATGCCATAAAACACATGCAAATCTAATGTAATCAAGGTTGTCCAAGATCATCAATGAGATAAGGTCAATTTGGAAAAGTGTAATAGAGGTGAACAAAGGTCACATAAAGGCCAAACAAGGGGAAATGTATGGAGTAAGGCTACCAATGATTAATAAAGGCCACAATTTTTCTAGTTTAAGGTCTTAGCAGGCCATGATGCTAGTTTATAGTCTTGGTAAACTATGGTGCCAATTTAAGGCCTTAGTAGGCCATGGTCATGTAGTGTCAAATAGTGGTCAAGGAAGATCAAACCCCACTATTTGATACCATTTAAAGGCCAAAAAAATACAAATAGAGCTATAATAATGTAAACAATGAACATATAAGGATGTACAAAGGCCATTGAAGGTCAACAAGGTCCACAAGGTAGCACAAGTCTAGAATCAAACCAAAACATTATGTAATTATTAAACAAATTCAAGCAAAGTAGGTTATATATGATAAACTATACCTAATATAGATAAAAAATGTTTAGGTTTTTGCCAGTTTTAGGCCTTATTAGGCCATGTTTTAAGGGTACAAGGTACTAGGTAAGTTCAAGCATCAATTAGGGCTGTTTCTAGGTTGTTTAAACTTAATAATCAAGTGTTTTGAGGCTTCCATGCTAGGCTTAGCATGGAAACAAGGCCCTTAGTATAGAGACTAAGGAAAATATGTTTTAGGATGTTCAAAGGTCTAGAATTGAGGTCTCAAGACCTTCCCAAGGTAGTTTAGGGTCAAATCTATCAAAATTGGACTCCCTAAAGGTTTATAAAGGCTAAAAGGTAGGTTTAGAAGTCTTCCTCCCTTGTTTCCATGCTAGCCAGCATGCAAAAGAGGGGGATTCAACATGGGGAACCAAAATACAAGTAAATGTGAGGTCAAACATGGTCAAATCAGTGGCTTGAGTCCAAATCTAGAACTTATGCATCTCCTAACTTCATTTTGAGCAAACTTGAGGTCATTTTGAGGGTTGATGTTGAAATGACTTTCCCACCTTTTTCCATGCTAGGCATAGTATCATCAATGTGGAAAAATAGGAGAACACTTATTTCATGGATTTAAAGTGATTTTGGAGCACTTTGACAAGGTTTCTAGGCCCCTAGGATTGTAGACTTTGATTCTACAAGTTTCTAACTAATTTTGGGCACATTTGAAGGCTATTTAAGGGTACTTAAGGTCTACCCCCATGTTTCCATGTTGGGGGAGTTACTCCAACATGGAAGAATGGGGCGAATAGGTTTTTCAGGTTGAAACAAAGTCAAACAAGCAAAATACTGAGGCTATGAAGTATTGAACTTCTTTAGTGAAGATCTTTGGCTTCTGAGAGTGTCATCTTGCCTCCAAAAGTGGAAATTGAGAGTGTCAATTTGCCCCCAAAAGTGGAAAAATAACTTTTCCCCCTTGTTTTCACATTAGGGAAGTTACTCTAGCATGGAAGAAGAAAGAATCTTAGATCTAGGCTAATTCGACTCACAATCAACCATGCATGTTACCTCCTAGGTTTGCCAGGGTCAAGAACTATGGACACATGTCTAAAGTTTTGAACACTTTTGACCATGCATGTTTGTTAACAAGGTTGCTAGTGACGATGGTGATTGCCTAGTGTCAAAATTTGGCTATCTTAAAGGTTTATGGGTAGTTTTTGAGTCCCCCCACCCCCTTTATCATGTTAGGACTTCCATGCTTAGCATGGAAAAATGGGGGGAAATATTTTTGGTAATTTTTGGCCTCTTTCGACCATGCATGTAAGTTTTTGGGGTTACTAGAAATGACTACTACTAATTGATGTTAAATTTTGGTTATTTTAAGGTTTTTAAGGCATTTTTTGAACTTACTCCCTTTTTCCACATTGAGGCTTACCAAAAATGAAGAAAAAGCATTTTGGTCTTCTATGACAACTTTCAAGTATGTATGCACATTCACAAGGTTAATGGTGTCTCTTGTTGCCATATGGCATTGAAATTTGACTATTTCAAGGGTCATAAGGCATTTTTTTGACTTTTCCCCATTTTTCCATGATGGGGCTTTCATGCTCAGTGTAGAAAATTTGGAAAAAAGATTTTTTGATCATTTTTGGTTAATCAAGCTATGCATGAGTGCTCATAGTGTTGCTAGCATTGGCCATCTATGCCTAAGATTGAGATCTAATTATTTTGGGCTGTGAGGGGGTTTTTAGGCTTTTCCCCCTTTTTCCACGTTGGGGGTAAAAGCCTTAGGTGGAAGAGGTTCCCCTTAGTGGAAAAAGTCAAATCTAGGTGAAATTGATAGTCAATCAATCATGCATGTCAACCTCCAAGGTTGCTAGTGTCAATGGTTAATGTTAGGTGTCAAGATTTGATAGTTTGGAGGCTTCTAAGTTCCTCATGTAATCTTCCCCCATTCTTCCACACTAGGAATGGTGGCCCTAGCATGGATGAGAGGGGGTTGAGAAATTTGTGGTATTTTTAATCCATTTTGAGGCTTTTGGAAGTTCCAGAATGTTTTGGCAAGGTCTAGGGATCACCAGGCATCAGGAAATGGTCATTAGGTCATCAATTTACATCATTTTTGGCTTTCCCCCATTTTTCCACACTGAGGGTGAAAGGCTAAATGTGGAAGAAGCCTTTCCCAACATGGAAAACATCAAATCCTAGGTATCGATAAGTTTTGACTAGTTTTGAGTAGGTTTGGTGAGATTCCAAGGCTAGCAAAGATGCTTGAAGGGGTTCTAGGTCATGTGGGATATACTTTGGGGTCAAACTTATGCTAGATGGATGTTGGGAGACAAGAGTGAGTGTTACTCCCTTCTTCTATACATGGCACTATTTCCCTAACATGGAAATCCATGGTGCTTAGCCTTGTGCATGTCTTGCCCAATTTTGGAAACCCAAGGTTAAAAAAGGTAAGTTTGGGTTACTAAAAATAGAAAGATATTGTAATGCTAATTAATTTATAGAAGAATGGGCATGTTTCCACATTGGGCATGACACTTGCAACATGGAAGTATTAAATCAAGGTTTCTATAATCTTTGAAGTGTTAAGATTGGCAATAAATCCTAGCATTAATGCAAATTTTGGCCAAAAGGGAAGGCATAAGGTAGGGCCTACAATCGAAAATTTTGAAAAGTGAATTTATTTTTCCCCCCATAAAACCAACATGATCTAGAATTTCTCCCCTTTTTCTTCAATGCACTTGTAGTTATGATGCACTGAATTAGCAGTTGGGGTTTCGTTTAGGTTTCAAATGGGCTTTATAAGTCAAATTTTATAAATTTTGATCATAATTGTTATCTTTCAATAACAGTGCATTGGAGGAGAGCTCTATAGAAATTATTGTAGTAGCCACAACCAATCTTCAATGTGGAAGCCTCCCATCTCCCATGTAGCTAGCATAAAACTCTCATCTCTTTCAAATTTTCCTCTTTCTCAACATTGAGCCTGCCATGACACCAAAATAGAGGGAGGAAAGAGCATGAACCCCATAATCCAGAGGATATATGAGCACTCTAGGGAGTTATCAAAGGTTACTAAGACTATCTCCATTCAAGCCCCATCTTTCACTACTCCAAGGTAGGTAATTCTACCTATTTCTACCTTTGTTTTTTGTGATTTTTCTAGTGTTTGGCTTTCTAGATGTTGAGGTCATTTTTTTAGATCTACTCTAGTACGAGGATTAAAATGAAATTTTGATAAAATTGCATATTGTATTTTGGCTTCTCCCATGTAGATATATAATTATTTTATCGCTTTAGCTTTTGTAGATTACATTTTTAAATTAAGGTTTACTATTTTGTGCTTTTTTCTCAAAATCTTGGGCTATTGCTTTTTTTTTTCAGATATAGGCCTTATGATTGATTAAAATTAAATTTTAAAAAAATCCTATCCTATTATTTTGATGTGAACTTAAATGGTTTTGGCTATTTTGACCATTTTAATGGCTATATGAAATTTAGGCTTTGGGAGTTTTGAAGATTTATTATGAAAATACAAGCCAATTTTCATATTTTTTCTTGATGAAACAATTGCATATTTGTGCAATTAAAGGGTATTGGTTTGTATCCCTTTTTTTAAGCTTTCTGATGGTTGTTGGCTCATTTAATTTGGCTTTGAAATGCGGAACTTATGGCTATTTTTCTAACGTTGTGTAGTTAGGTTGCTTACACCGCTTTTGTAATTTCATGTAGATTTGTGAAATTTTCATAAGAAAACGGCAAAGGTTTTTGCTATGTTCTGGTCATGGCTACATAGGCATTGGCTTTAGCTTTCCAATGCAAGTGAAATCACTCTAATTAAACTTAAAATGAAACTTTTTATGAATTTGTTTTGCTTTGGCTATGTGAATCAAGACAAAACTCACGGTTGCAGTGCATTGCTTAAAAATAGAAGTGGTTGATATGCTTAATTTTTCTTTTTTAAGAAGAGTAAAATTTTTGTCTATTTCAATAAGTTTTTATTATGGCTTCATGGCTTTTTTCTAAGTTTATCATGGTTTTTCTAAATTTGTGAATAGTTTAGATGTTTTTTCCAAATTTATGCATGCTTTGCATAATTTTAGATGCTTTTTCTAAACTTATGCTTACTTTTTAAAAAACATTTATGCATAATTTAGATGCTTTTTCTAAACTTATGCATAATTTAGACTAAGATATAGTTTTGGTTATAAAGGCTATAACATATGGTAATAATGCTTTTATGGAGTTTCTCAAGCTAATTTGGATAAATATCTAAGAGCTTTTTATAGAGGCTAATTTCACCTTTGACTTAGGAAGTTTTTTTAAAAAAATTTATTGAGAAATTCCAATTGGTCATGATGCAAAGATGTGCAAGGTTATGATAATGTTTTTTCATGAAGTCACTTAGACTAATTGAGATAAATACCTTAGAGCTTTTATAGAGGCTAATTTCAGCTCCAACTAGATGTTTCGTCTAAATTTGCTAAGTAATTAGAATAGGTCATAATGTTTTTTCTTTGAAAGGTTGTAATAGTGCCTCTTTGTTGAATTCATTAAGCTGATTAGATAAACACATTAGGGCTCTTTACAAAGGCTAATTTAACCTATAACTAGATGTTTTGGCTAAATTGTTAGGAAATTCTAACTGGTCACAATGTTTTTGTTTTGTTTCATGCACGGTCTTCTTGAGGCCTATTCTCATCATAGTGGAGTTGGTTGGTATTTTGTGCTATATTGGTCATTCCAAGACCAATACTCCACCACATGATATGCCTCCTAGGAAGCTCTTGTTGTGGTTTTGACTAGGGACAAGGGACTTCCTTGCCTACCTCCTTAGGAACTTCAGTGTAATATTGTGATCACACTTATCTACAAATGTAGCTAGGGTTGTTGTGGAGATCCCATTGCTTCGGGCATCTAGATTGATTATGAATTATATTACTAATAAACTAGTTTTTAAGACCACAAGGGGACTTGTAGATGTTGTAAGTTCACACTACCTTTTGGAGATCTAGACGATGCCAGAGTATAGTCAATATAATACTAACAATACCTTGATGGTGGCACATAATGCCCACACATTATTCTAGAACCCACCTAGCACCATGTATCATCTACAGGGGTAAGCATTTTTATTGTAATGTTTTTATGGTTTTGGCTTAATTACCTTACCTAACTTCATTAATTTTTTGTATGTATAAGGTTAATGATTAGGGTTTAATTGTTAATGACCAAATCCTAGCAGTGGCTCAAAATACTTTGGATGAATTCTCCAAGATTCTGCAAATCAAATATGTGTATCAAAATTTAAGCAAGGACTTTGATGAATACACCACTAGGTTCAACATGGTATACAAGAAGTGCAAGGATGATAAGATGATGCATAACTAGTGGGTAGATGCCAATAGCATGGATCAGACCCTTGTAGCTGGAACCTCTACATCACAGAAAAAAAGGTAAAGGTGAACACATAGCTTCTAGTGTTTCATGAAATTAAGTGTTTTATTGCTTTTCTTGGTTGTTGAAATTGCTCATATGGATGCTAACCTTTGGTTATTGCTTCATAGGACCTTCCACCTTAGTTGATATTGCTATACCACTTGTATATTCATGTCATGAGGAAACCCTCATCTTAAAGTTTGGTGATGTGGCATCAACGTAGGAGTGGATAAATGGGCAAGTGCTTGGATACATTCAAGCAAACATCCAATGTGTAGGTTTTCTTGATGTATTTATGGCACCTATTCCTTCCATTCTTGCTGCAGATGTTACATGTTATCCACTCCTTTGGTGAGGAGGTTGGTCTCTTTAGCAGCACCACCATCTGAGGTGTTAAGGTGAACATTAACATTGATGTCAGCCTCTTTTGTGATTTGTTTGGGGTTCCTATTGATGGGACCAAGGCTTCCACCAAGACAGTGAGGGAATCAAGCCATTGTGAGGAAGTGACACCAGCATGGACCACTCTATAATTTCAATAGATAGCCACATAAATATTGATGCAAAGGATTCATATCCTTTGTTTAGGTCTCATGCATTCCCCAAACTATTATCACAAAAAAAGATAATTAACTTAGCACAAGGATGGACCTTTAAGAAGGTCTTGATGGAGAACATCAAATTTGATTAGGATATTGCTTTGGCTACTAGGCTTTGAGAGGAGATTTTTAGACTCCATGTTGATACTTTTACAATAATCCATATGCACTTTGCATTTTTTGCAAGTTATCTAAAAAGGTTTTTAGAGTTTTTGGTGGTGTATAAGAATGGGGAATGGGTTTCCAAAGACCTAAGCCAACTTTCTAGACCTTGGATAAAATACATTTATCTAATAGTGTAGGCCCAAAACCCACTATAGGGAGTGGATGAGATATTATTAATCACCACTAAGAATCTTGATGTTAGGTAGTACGAGTCTCTTGATAATACTGATGATGATGAGCCCCTCTTGTTTCTTGCCAATGTCTAGGATGCCAGATGATGATGCATGAAGGCTAAAGGGGCAACTAGATAGAAACTCAAGAGGCCTATGGAGGAGGCAACCCCAACATCAAATCAACTTGACCTGAAGAAGCTCAAGTTTAAACTTAAACCATCATAGTAGGCAGTCATAGGTATGCTTTGTTTAAATTTGGCTATTTTCATGTTTTAAGATTTTGTGGCTATTTTATGATTTCGTGTGGTAATCGGTTTTCCATGTGCTATGGTTGTAGACAAGTGTCAAGCTATAGCAGCCCAAGTTGCTATGGAGGCATAATAAAGCCATGCAAAAGAGCCACTCATAAAGCAACCCATGGTTGAAGGACTTGTTGAAAAAGGTATAGATGATTTAGATGCCTTGTTTGGTGAGGTGGTACTAGGCACCTCTCCCATCATCATCCCAAAGGAGGAGGAGGAGGAGGAGCTAGATATGCTTATGCCTCTCTATTTTTGTCACATCTTATTGGTTACATTTGGTTGTCATCCTAACCTTTCAATGGTTTTTATACCTACAATAGTTTCTGAGCCACTAGTGTAAGCTCCCATCCCTAAGTTTTGTGTGAAACCATGGGTAGAGACTCTAGACAAAGTGGAGTTCCTATGTGGGATGGCTAAGGACATCATCAATCAATTACACTAGGTTGCTCCTAAGATAGGTAAGGATTTTATTTTAGGTGCTTTGGCCATAGGCTTTGTTTGCATTATGGCTTTTTAAGGTTGTGTCTTATGGTTGCATTTTATACTTTGTGTAGTACCATCCATGGAGTGGGACTCCAAAAAAGACATGGAGGTAGACTCCTTGCCTCCTCTAATGTTTCTAGTGTACCTGTGAAGCTTTACAACACTGCCATTAATTTAGCAATGTCATGCACAAAAGCTTCATGGGAGCTAGAGAGGTCCAATGAATTCCTATGAGAGAAAGTTGTTTCCTTAAGGAAAATAGTTCAAAATCAGGAAGATATGATTAGGGATCTTTGAGACCATAAAGACTTTGTGGAAGCCCAAGTGGCTTACTCAAGGAAGTTATGAACCAAGGAGATCACTTGGGCCCACTACTGGCATGCTATTCAAGATAAAGTAGTAGTCCTATGGGAGATGGCAAAACAATGTATGCAAATGGATCTAATCTCCCAAAAGGTTAAGGATTGGAAGGATCACTATGCTTGGGTCCTAGAGTGGGGCAAGACACAAAAGCCCACAACCATCAGTATAAGGCTGATCATGGGGCTTACCTAAAATGGCTTAAGGAAGATTTGGTTGAATGGAACAAGAGAGAGCAGTTCATGCATGGGATCCACACAGAGAGTGCTTATCATCTCTTTGAAAGCACTCTCAAGGTGGAGTAATCCCCTACTCTTTAGATCACTACCATTGTGGGTGAGACTGCTACAACTATTGTTACTCATGAGCCTCCTACTTGGACTCCTATAGATAGATCTAGCATACTTTTTGGTGTTGATCTTGGGGATGTTGATTGGATTGACATAATGGAGGACCAAATCCCCCATCATTTGGAGGAAGGCCTTCCCCATCTACCCTCAGAAGTGATGGAACTAGAATTTCAGCTAGTTTGATATATTTTGCACTTTAGTCTTTGTTTTAACTCATAATTTTGACTAAGGGTTACTAATTGGCTATATGTTATTACATTTAGGACTTTGTAAACATTGGTGGCCCTAGTGGTGAGGGTGGGAATGATTCACCAATTCCTCCTTCGAATGCCACTCAATAGCCTTCTTCAATTTAGCTTGTTGGCTATTTTTATGTTGATGGATATGGTTTGCCAAAACTATGTTATGGATGATTATTCTTTAGCATCATTGCTACACCTTATGGTTGTGGCTATATGTTATGGACATTTTAATTTTAAATTTGAATTTTGGTTTTATTTTGGCTATATGGATTTATAGTAGTAAATGTTGTAAACATGGCTATATTAATGTTTTTGGTTATGGCTAATCGATGCGATGAGAGATATGGTGATAAAAGGAATGTTTACTGGTTTTAGGTCATTGCGGGCATAGGTTATATTGTGTGATTGTGGCTATGTTTCCTATTTAATATCTTAGTGGATGAGAATGCCAGTTTAAGGTCATAGTGGACCATAGTGCCCTTTTTAGGCTTTAGCGGGCCATAGTGCCAATTTTAGGCCTTAGCGAGCCATGTTTTGAAAGAGACACTTTCTTAATGTTTAAAATATAAGAAAAAAATAAAGAAAGGTTGTAGAAAATAGGTGAAAATGCAAATAAATTCAGGCTACATGCATAGGTTACATGCATAAAATAATAAAGATATAATAAATTTCAAAAGAAAAAATAAGGCTAGTTGGCTATCATTACATTTGGTCATAGAGGCATGGGAAGGTTAAGGTAAACTTCACTTGTCTAGACTCTTTCTAATCTTTATAAAATCAGAAAGTGAGTAAGGAGCCATTTAAGGACATAAGCATTGCAGTGGTCATAGGTTGTACCTACTCAATTAAGCTCAAGCATTCAACGATGGTGTATGGAATGACATTGGTTGTTGCTCCATCATCAAAATGCACTTGATGTATTTTAAATTTTCCTATGTGTATCATTATGAATAAAGGGGCTGTAGTTACCTTATCATTTTGGGTATTAACCTTAATTTCACTATCATGAAATGTTAATGGTTTTGACTTCCCCTTCCCTAGTGAGGGAGGAATCATCACTGCATGGATGGCTTTCTCATTCGTAAGGAAATCCTCACTAACTGGTATGGAGGTTAATATTTTTACTAGTGCCTCATGATGTATGGTAGAAGTCATGATCATGTCATGTTCATCGCATTGAGGAAGCTTTTGTCATTGGCCATGGGCTTGTCACCCCTATTGTTCTTTACCTTTTCCATCTGACCCAAAAGAAGAACTTCCACTTTAGGCTATGGCTGTTGTGGCTCTTTTTGGTTGTTTTAGTTGTGGCCTTTAGTGTCCTCTGATGGCTTGTTGGTTGAAGGAGATGGAGCAAAGGTAGTCATAGGTATAGATGAAATGGAAGCGGGCTTTGGTGGGCTCACTTCCTTTCGTGCCTCCTTCTACTTATCTTCCTTGTTATTAGGCTTTTGATTATGCTTCTTCCTTTGATTAGCTATAGCCCTTGGGTTATCAACCATTGGATGTAGGGAAGAGGTGGTAGAATTGGCCACTACAAGGGATCCTTGTGTAGTTGGTTGTGCTACAACCATTTGGGTTGTATTAGGTTGAGAGACCTTGATGACAAAAGGTTCCCTTGGAAGTATTCATGATGATACTATCACAATGAAGGGAGGTCTTGAGCTATAGAAAGCTGAAGAAGCTCTTTTATTGTAGATGGGTACTTGGATCATGAATGGTTCTCTAGTAGGTCTCTGAATGTCATCAATGTTGAATGCTGAGATAACATAGAAGCTATCATTAGCATTGAAAAGGTCTTTGTAGACCTGCATTGACTAATTTTGTGGTCAAACTAGGTTAGAAGCATCTAAGACCAATTCCCCCTTGTCTAAGTCATCCTTCAGTGTGAGGAAGAAGTCTGTATCATGACTAGGTAATTAATGATAATGGAAAAAACCATCTATCTTAAAGTATTTAGGCAACTAAGGATCATCCTTCATTGCCCAAGTGGAATCCTTGGCTATTTCACATAGTCGCTCATGTTTCTTTTGAGTAGCTTTGGTCATTTGCTTATGTTGCATACATCCACTTCTTACCAGTTGATCTAGAAACTTAGATGGTCTTAATGGCAATGTAGTATATTTAGAACTGTCCTTAATTTAGAAGTTTTTTTCACTTCTTGTTGATGCATTAGTCCTAGAAGTTGATGGTTGGTTACTGTGGTCATTGATGGGGGCCTTGGGAAAGTTGAACTTTGGCCCTTGGTTTGAGGTATTGGCTTCCTTGGTCATAGTTACAAAGGTAGTGTTGCTTTGTTTGCTCTTTTCCTTATCTCTTTGTGCATGTTGGTCTTTATATGATATATAGGCTAGATCATGGCTAGCCTTTGCAACATCCTCTATGTTTTTGGTTTGTGAGAATGCTTAGCTCAGACATTATGAATCAAGGTAGTAGAGTTTAGACTTGATGAAGTCCTTAATTGCTCCCTTGAATTTGGTTAACAAGTGGGCTTTGACTATGGGCTCTAGTATTTCATTTAGTAGTCCATTCCACTACTGAATCAATTTTTGTACAAGTTCTAAGGACCCTTTCTTGACCTTCATGAGTTGGTTAAGCATTGTGTCAGGCTTCAAGTTATACTTGAAGTGGTTGACAAACTACACTACTAAGTCTTCCAGAGAGGATATATATCCTTTAGGTAATGCATGACACCAATTGAGTGCTTTCCTAGTTAAATACATAGGAAAAATCCTCATGATGATATGAGGCCATGGCTGCAATAGCAAGCATTCAGATCAAAAGGTAATAAGGTGAGCATTAGGGCCACCTTCTTTGTTATATTTGCTAAATTGTGGAATGGGAACACCAAGAGGAAGTGTCAAGGGTGGAACTATAGAACTTATGGGATCATCCTAGTACAAGTCCATAATCTTGATGGTTTTTGTGGTAGAGGCTTTAAGCCTCTTCAATTCCTTTATTAGGTCTTGGCTCATTTGGAAGGTTTGATCCAACCCTTACGATGGCCCCATAGTTTGCAAGGTTTGTACATAAGGTTGTGGCATTTGTTGTGAGGCTTGTGACGTCATTATGGGTTGCATGATAGAAGGAAAGGGTTTCACTATGCTTGTGGATTATAGGCCAAATAAAGAAAAAGATGTTTGTGCCGGCACTTGAGGCAAAAACAAGACAAATGTGGTGTGACACCCTTGTGTTGCTGGGGGTCTCATGTGGGACCCCATATGAGTAGTTATAGGATTCATGGTCATAAAAGCCACCATTGGTGATTTTATATATCATGGCTATGTTTCAAATGGCATTGATGTATTATAGTTTGTTGTTTGTGACATCAACTGAGTTGGATCTGTTGCTACAACCGGCATGGGATCTATCGTAGTAGGGTGTGGAGGACTAGAAAATGGTGGCACCATGGCCATGGAGAAAACAAAGGTAATAGGAAAATATTTTGTAACATTGGAGGATTTTTGTTGGACCAACCCTCCAAGGATGTTTTCAAGCTTAGTTTCTATCCTAAATTCATCCTCTTCTTCCTATTTTTCCCCAAAGGTAGGCTGGTCATCTTCCTCCTTTGTGGCAATCAATTAGGTTAGGACACTAGAATAAACATCATTAAGAGGAATTTCTTCATAAGGGAAAGGGATGTACTCTTTCCCACCCTTGTGTATGAGCTCAAATTTCCTCTTGGATTTGGCTTCAATTTTGGGAATTAGCATGCCTGCTTGTATTTTGGAAAAAATGAAGTTATAGTGATCTTCATTAATGGATGCAAAATCAGGACTCTCCCCTCTAACTCTCAAAGATTGCCTACACTCAATGAATGCAGGGTCTTTGGGATCATACACCCTCATGACTTGTTGGTTATGATTCTCACCAATGAAGGTGAAGGGTAATTTGGTGGATTTTTGAAAAGACATGACTATAATGCTAAGAATTGTTTAAAAAAAATAGGCTATAAATATTAAAATAAGAGTAAATTCTAGTGAATGGAATTTAAAAACTCTTAGAGGAAATGAAAATGGTAAAAAAAAAATGATATATTTACTATAATTAGTAAGTGGGGGATAAAAAAAGGGTTTACCCCTTTACTAGAAATAGAGTATTAACAACATTGGCTTTAAACCTCACCTAAGTTGGTTTTCCAAGTGCCTCTAAATTGGGTATGGCAAAGGGGGAAATAAGGGAGGTAAGATAATGGAAATCTCACACCTTCTTATTCCAATGTTGGAGAGAGGGGGGAAATTTTGAAGACCAAAATGGAAACTTGTCAATTTCCAAAGATGGTTTTGGCAACTTACCAACTTTCACCAACAAGGAGGGGGAAATAAGCTTGGTTGTTATGGAAACCAATGTTGATATAGTGACAAAGATTATGATAATAAAAATTAAATGTTTATCAAGGCTTCCACATTGCCTTTGCTCTAAGAATTCACAATAGATGTTATGAAATTCTAGCACCCAAACCACCTATAGCTTCCACATTGAGATTTTTTGCCATAGGGGGGAAGGAATGACAACGTTGGATTCCTTAGGAGTTTTTGGCTAAAAATGGCTTTTAACTTGCAACAAAAGCATATCTAGTTATAAAATTGATTTCAAACTTCATCAATGATGGGCTCCCAACTGCTTCCATGCTAAGTATGTTAGAGGGAAAAAACAAGGAGGATGAGATGATGGAAATTTCACACCTCTTACCTCAACATTGATTGGGGGAAAAGGTTGAAAACCAAAGTGGAAAGTTTAGTATTTTTCCACTAAAATTGGTTTCAAGCATCTGCTAATTCTCTTAGCTTGGAAAATTTTTTTTTGGGGGGGGGGGGGGNGGGTGGGGGAGGGAGTGGAAGTCAACTCATGGATGAGTTGAACCACCCACTTTTATATGCTAGAAAATAAAATTTTGGCAACAAAAACAATGGGGGAAAGAAATATCAACGTTGGCTTTGGGCCTTAAAATTCATAGCAAGTGCTGTGAAAAGCCAAAACCCAACCACCTACAACTTCCACATTGCAGTTTTGGTAACATAAGGGAAAAACCAACATTGATTTTTCAAGGGTTTTGGCTGCAAAAAATGAAGGAAAAGCTTGCAAATGACTATGAAAATAATATATTTGCCTCCAGAATTTAGGTGAAGGCCCTCCTTCTAGTGCTAAGAAAAACTGTTATGATTGAAAACCTTGATTTCTGGAATGGAAACCAAGGATCCTCAGTGCAAGCAGTTTACCAACCCCAAATCCACAAGGCCTTCACAATAAAAAATGGGATTTGGGGTACCCTAGGAAGTTTGACAAATCAACCAAGGACTTAGGAGATGTAAAACATGGAAATATAAGTAGATACAAATAATGCATAGATAATGAATTTAATTCTATTGAACACAAAACTCAAAACTTAAACTTTATTGAGGAAAGAACAAAGAATAAGTTTGAAAAATGTGTACAAATGATGCTTGGATGAGCAAAAAGAGGGTTCACTTGTGCAAGATTTTAAAGCCCATTGAAGCTGAGATGATCTACTCCATGATCTAGGTGCTAAGACACTCTTAATGTTATCGAACCTTCCTTTGCTGCTGCAACCTTAGATCTACCAATGGGGTCACTACTGTGGGGTGAGAAAGGTGGATTGTTTAAATGCCAGGTTGCTCCATGCTAGGTTTGGAATCCCAAAGGTGTAGTGTTAACACCTAAAATTTACCAAACCTCAAGGCTTCACTGCTTTCACATTGGGGTTTAAGAGAATGAAAGTATGGGAACTTGCAAGAGCTCCTGAGTGCCTGAAAATTCCCCAAGTGTGAAATTGTGTATATGCAAATTACTTGAGAATTGCTTGAAAAAAAATACTTGACTTGCTAAAAAATTTTGAAACCAAGGAACCTCTCAATGGTGTTGGAGGCTAGCTTTTATAGGGTCTTTGGGCCATAAATGGGGCTACAAATTGGCTATGATTAGGCT
>MNCI01031828.1:20458-31376 GCA_015680685.1 Gnetum montanum
CCAAATTGGGAGGCGGAAATGCAATAGGCGGTTGCTGTTGCTCGGGAGGCCGAGCGACAAATTTTGGAGGCAAAGTGGACCGAGACCCTAGCGTAGTGGCATGCCGACCACAAAACCCAGCTTCATGAACAGGCACAACAGCTGAGCCAGCAACANTGGGCCCAGCTCATTGATGAGCTTCGAGACCGAATCAGGGAGGAGCTGCGCCAGGAAGAGGCGGCTCGTCAGGCCCAGGAGGCGGTGGCCCAGGAGGAGTAGGAGCGCCTGAAGGAGGAGGAGGAGCAACGGCAACGGCAACTTGCCCGGGCACATGTGCACAATGCCCGTCAGTGGCTCAGGGGGGGGGCGTTTCCCATATAGCATTTTGGGCATTAGTTGTGAGAGCTCCTGGGGGGAGCTCAAATGACACATCAGACGCATGTCCGCTAGATTCCACCTTGATGCGGGGGACTCGTTGGCTGACCAGAGCAGAAGAGAGGCTACTATGCAGGGCATCCAACAAGCTGCAAACTTCATGAACACCGAGGAGCATCGCAGCAAACTGGACCTGCTTCATGAGCTGGAATGGCCTCGGTGTGCCTGTCACCTTCTGCCGACTCGCCCCTAACGGCACCCCCTTGTCGCGGCCCCCCTCCTTTGTTTGTTTCGTCTGTTTGTTGGGGTTGCACCCCCCCTTGGGGATGCCCCCCCTCCCCCCCTCTTTTTTTTTGTTGTTGGAGGTGCGCCCCCCTCCTCTTGCTCTTTCTGTTCAACCCTGAGGTTTTTGAGGGTTTGAGGTTTTGAGGTTTTGAGGTTCGGTGGCTAAGCTCGGAGTCCTCCGTGCTTTGAAATTTGTGATTTTCTGAGGTCCCCCCCCCCCTCAAAGTGGGCCATCCCTGATGTCCCCCCCATTGTAATTGTTTACTCATGTACCATAACTTTCAGTAATACAAACCCGAACATTCTCTCAAAAAGGGATTTGATGATTTTCTAAGTTTCTTCAATGAGTCTCATTATGTTGTAAGGTTGGATCATTACTTGTGTTTTAATTTTAGCAACAAGCATATTCTTAAACATGTGTTACCTTTCCATATCACTAGAAAGACATGTTATCCATGCTTGAAGGTAGTCCTCTAGTAAGGTTGATGCATTAAGTAATAAATTCATGTAATACAAATTTCTAGGGATACCATTGAAAAGACATGTTACTCATGCCTAAAAGAACTCCTCCAACCAATGGCCAAGTTTTCGTCAAAATATACTACTTAATCAATTAACTACTTCCTTGTTCTTCAGTATTGAGTACTAATATTTTCTACAGTTGTGATGATCTCATGATCATAAGTTTTTAGATGATATGATGCAATGTCACTAGTAAGTGTTATGAGCTTGGTTTATATCTTGGATGAATCAGGTAATGAATTTTTAATTATGCATTACATATATATTTCATTTTGCTTATTGTAAGATAGCTCAAATCTCATTCTCTATGATCCCTGCTATTATCATTTCATCTTACCACTACATATAATTATAATTACATTATTCTATATAACAAAGTATTATTTTCTTACAGGGACAATGCTTTAATGTGTAACTTGAAAGATAGGTATGATTGACATTTAGCTCCTTGAGTACTTACAGATACTTGTAGGCATTATTATACAAGGGTATTAAAAATAGGATCCTACTTTGAGAAGGAACTACTTGTATACTCCTAGATACTTCAATAGTCATCACCACTTCCCTACACATCCATGTGTATTCACATTCTCAATAATTTTTGACATTATTATCTCTTCGTCATCAATATTTTACCTTGCTTAAACTTCTTACCTATCACCATTTTTACTATAATGTAGCATATTCTAGGTATCATCCATGACTAGATACCCTTTAGATAACCTTAACACCTTTTAGGCTATCTAATTTATAGATTTTTTTCCACAAAAATTCTTAAATATTTTGAAAATTTCAAAGATAATATCATAGATATGATATTAAGTCACCTGTGATATTGCATCAATGATGTTACATTTGAAAAATCATCCTTATAAATTTCTACATATGTGTGTGTAACCATTAGAAAAGTTTTCATTTCCATCTTCAAATACACATAGAAAAACCTCTAAGCTATCTATCTTCCTTAACACACATATGATTTGCACCATTTTCAATTTCTTTGGCTCTCAGAGTGGGCATCTTTGTTGTAGGGGAAACACTATTCCAACTTTGTAAACTTTTTACTAACCCTTAAATTATTAATCAAAGGCAAGATTTTTCTAAAATAATTGATGAGTGGTGAGGTACCCCTATGCCCAACCATACGAATCACAAGAATTCACATGTGATCCAGTCAAAGTCTACAGACCTTAAGTTCCTAAGTACATTAGTTCTAGGATATGAAATTTAATCATGATAATCTTTGTCTTCTCAACTACACTTGTGGAGCTTAATTATATGGTTAAGTGTAATCAAGGCACATGATTTTTATTATTTTATATTTTATTTATCTATGATTAACAACAAGTTGAAAATTAATTTATGATCCAATTACACTAATCTAGTTGCTAATTAATAACTCACTATCCTAACATAAGTATCCAGTTCCACTTTTCATGCACATCCTGAACACATATAACACTATTGTATTACCAAACATTAAGAATTATTAGGATTACTAAGAGTCATACGCATGATTGAAGTGGTCATACTTATGTGTTTAATTAATTCTATTTAATCAAACTAGATTACTTTAGCTTAATTACTTGACAATATTCAATGAAATTGCATAAAATAATAATTACATGAATAAAATATTTAAGCTAGTCAAGGTGCTTCAAGGTTTGATCATAATTCTCATCTTTATTACCNGCATGAATAAAATATTTAAGCTAGTCAAGGTGCTTCAAGGTTTGATCATAATTCTCATCTTTATTACCACACACACTGCCATGTTCAGGTACAACAGTTCTTGAATAAAGATCCGTAAACTCAATGACTCTTGCTACGGGCACTCTAGAGAAAAGAAACTACAAGAGCTCTGCTATGCTATGACAAAAACTATTTGGAAACCATGTGCCCAAGCACTATATTTATAGGTTGGCACATACCCTGCAATATTGGATATCCAATATCAAAGTTATCATACCCTCATGACTAAATGAAAACTTGGCCTTAAGTGAATAAGAAGAGGAACAAGTTCCTTACAAAATATTGGGAATGTATTGGATTATTGACTGACATGCAAATTAATTTAGATGGAATAGACAAACTATAAGTGCCCAAGTGTACGGATTTACAATCTTTTACAAAATTGGATGTTCATGAAAATAGAATTAAATATCATAGAAAAAACTAACATCCAACTCCTTTGGTAGCTGAAGAGTGAGGGAGAAGATCCAACAATCGTGAATGGTCCTCGTTGCATGTGCTACTACATCTTCCTTGGTGAAGACAATCCTGCTTCTAATTCAAGATTCCCATTTAAATCACAATAAAATTTTGGATTAGTGTGTGATGTGTAACATATACCCTTTAAGTACCTTGTCTTATCAATGGTTATACTTGGTGAGGTTATATTTATGGTGAATTGATTCCTTTAATAGTGTTAGCAAGAAGACTGAAAAATAGGGTGGAATGGATAAGCAATCCATTATTCATTTCTGAAAAGTTCAAATGCAATGAAATGCTTGAAGAGGGTTAAAGAATTCACAACAATAAAAATAGGATTTCACTAAAAAATGTTGTGAAGATGCACACAATTGGATGTCATTAATGGGGCATACAAAAAGGTTTGATTGTAAGAATGTCTAAAGATAAAGAACTTAACTAACCCAACCAAAAGGTATGCAAGTGGATCCTTCCCAAAGTAGGCACATGCCCTTTATTTCCTTTACATAACTTCAAACCAAGGAGTTGATGGGCCCCATGAATGATTAATGGTTACAAAAAATTAAGTACAAAAACTTGGAAGAAACTACCTAAGAATTTTTACACATCAAACCAAGACATTAAACAAGAACATGAAACATGTAGTGAGGTGAGACATGGAAAGCATAGATGGATGAGAGAGTGTGTGAAATGGAGTTAAAAATTAAGGTCACATAAAGTCCCTTGTGAATTTTGTGGCTAAATGACTTGATAAAATCCATCTTTAGTCCAGACCAAAATCAACCACATTCAGTGACTTTGCATCACCACAAAACAACCATTGTTTCTTAATGAAGAAGAAAAGAGAAGTAGGAAGTAAGAAAGGGCCATAGTTAGAGGGGATCTTTAGTCATGGTAAACATGTCTTTCTAGTCCCATAACCAATGATTTTAGCTTGTTTATTTTTTCTAAGGGATGTGCTTTGAATTTTCATCATTTTTTTTGTGTTTGAATGGGAACCACATCATGAAAAGACTTATTCAACTTCCTATTATTGGTCGACATGGAACAGTAAGAAATCAATGGAAACGCACATGCACCCAAGTAAGTAGAAAAGCAAAAAGAGTACTGAGTTCCCTTGAAGTCACACCTGGTTCAAACCTTTGAATCCTTTTGAATTCTAGAAACTACCAAAATCACAAATTTATTAAAGTTTTATTAATGAAAAAAGAACTACATTTTTCCAAAACAAGAAAACCCATAGAGTTTGTGGATGGGTGGATGTTGTGGACTCACTACCTATTTCATGAAAAAGAAACCATGTCTTATTTATTAGTAACAAAATTCAAAACTAGAATCCAGATACCAATTATCAAATAACTGGATAGCACATGGCCACATCAAAGAAACCACACTATACCCAGTTGGTAATAAGGTACATTATTATTAAAAAACAATAAGAAAATCACATCCAAATAAAGGAAAATATACAAGAAATTGTAAATTATTTAAGAAAAATAAAACATACTAACGATGCTGTAAAATAAAATTTTTTGAAAAATTAATAACGTAAAAACAAAAAGGTATAAGATAAAGAATGTGTAAAACAAAAAGTTATAAAAATAACAAGGTGTAAAACAAAAAAAATGAAAAATTAAGGAGCCAGTTATATAGTTAGCATGGATGGTCATCTTCCCCATGACTAAGTTGAAAGGAGGAGATTTGAAAGATTGAGCATGGTTGTCCATCTAATGAGGAATTTGTTACACCAGCTTACTTAGGCTTGTGGAAAGGTTTGACTTGTTATGTATTGATCAGTAGTTTCTTGTTTGGGCTTTTAGGTTTGTAGATCAATATGACCCCAGAAGAAAATTTTTTATAAATGATATAAGGTCCTTTTCACAATATTTAGAACTTAGTTCATTGAGGTACATGTGTGGGGTTCTAGTAGAGGACCTCATCTCCTAGTTAAAATTTGACTTTCCTAATTTTAAGGTCATTGCACTTTTTGTTGAATGCCTTGTGTAACTCATTAGATGATAAGGCTGCTAATTTGTTTTCATTTAGCAAGTTGAGATTCATTAATCTTTCTTTTTGTGCTAGACTTAAGTCAAGGTCAATGTCACATGCTGTTGAAAGTGTACAAAGCTCAGATTGAATAGGAAGTTTTGGTAATTTTTCATACATCAACTCATAGGGAGAATAGCCTATAGGAAGTCTCCATGTTGAGTGGTAGGCCCATAGGGCATCATTAAATTTTGTGTTGTAGTATTTCCTATATTTGCTAATAGTTCTTGTTAGGATCTTTATGATTTCCCTATTTGTGACCTCAACTTGATCATTGGCTTGGGGGTGGTAGGGTGTTGTTAGTTTATGTTCAACCCCCAAGAGTTGCATAGTATTCTGAAAGGTAGTGCCTATAAAGTGGGTTCCATTATCAAAAATTAATGCATGTCGCACACCAAACCTATTTACAACATTTTGTTATACAAACCAAGTAGTAGTAGAAGATGTACAATCAATGACAACTACTACTTCTACCCATTTCATACAATAGTCAACAATGACTATGATGTATGCCTTTTCATTTGACATGGGTCTGATGAAACCCATGAAATCAATGCTCTAGATTTCGAAGGATGCTAGTGGTTGGACTCACTGTTGAGGTTCCTCCATTTGAGTAGTCATTCCACCATCTTATTTGTAGCATTCACAAGAGTGGACAAATTGGTAAGTGTCTTTGAAGATTATTAGCTAATAGTACCCTGCCATCAGGATTTGAATGGTCATGCATCTCCTAGTATAGTGGCCCCCACAAGGACCCTCATGAGCATCTTCAAGAATGAACTAGACCATCAACACACACCTTCTAAAGATGTTTGTTGATCTCCATGAAGCGTTTTACCTAGTGAGGAAATTTTTTTTTCTTTCAGTGGTCCAACCGTTATGGCATCTTTTGACTGAGAAGCTAGGTGAGAATACCATCGTACCATATAGGCTCAATGGGTAATTGTGTAGTTATAGCCCTAGGAAAAAGAAGTTCATTAGGGAATAGATCAGATAGTGGGCCTTCATCCTCTTTATTGTTCCATTACAACTAAGATAAGTGGTCAGCGATCACATTCTTAGTTCCCTTTCAATCTACCATCGTAAGATTGAATTTCTATAATATCACCAACCAACGTATGACATAGGGACTTAATGTTGTGTTATTCATAAGTAAGTGAATGGCACTATGGTCTATGTGCACAAACACTTTGTATCCGAGCACATAATGCCTAAACGTTTCTAGAGCAAACACCATTGGCATCAATTCTTTTTCTATGGTGGTGTAGTTCAATTGTGCACCCAAAATGCTTCAACTTGCATAGTGGATGTAATATGGACATTTCTTATCATCCAACTACATAAGAACAACTCTCAAGGCATAATTTGATGCATCTATCATAACATAAAATGGTCTGGACTAATTGGGTGCTTGTAGAATTAGAGTTTCTACAAGTTTCTCCTTTAGTTGTTGGAATGTTTTTTCACATTCCTTAATCCAAACAAATGGAGCATCTTTCTTTTTAGCTCAATCAACAATTTTGCGATCTTAGAGAAATTTTCTATGAATTGTTGGTAGTAGCCAATGTGTCCAAGGAATGACTAGACATCTTTTATGGTTTTTGGTTGGTGGGTTATTCCTTGGATGATCCTTATTTTTTCAAGATCAACCTCAATTCCTACTTGTGAGATTCAATGCCCAATACAATGCCTTCTTGAACCATGAGATGGATCTTTTTCTAATTGAGCCATAGATTCCCTTCCATACATCTTTTTAGTATTTGCTCTAGGCGATCCAAGGCTTGCTCGAATGTAGCACCATAAGTGAAGAAGTCATTTATAAATACTTTCACTCCACTACTGATCTGCTATTGAAAGATGCTTAAGACTAAGCATTGAAAAGTGACAGGAGCATTGCATAGACCAAAAGATATCTTGCAATATGCAAAGGTTCCCCTAGGAACTTGTGAATGTTGTTTTGGCCTAGTCCTTTGGTGTGATCTATATTTTGTTATAGTCACTATAACCATCCAGAAAACTATAATAGCAATGCCTAGATATGATGTCTAACACCTGATCAACAAATGGCAATGGAAAATGGTTCTTAAATGTTGCCATATTCAACAACCAAAAATTGATGTAGACCTACCACTTTCCACCCTTCTTTAGCATAACCACGAGTGGCCTAACCCACTCACTATNCTTCTTTAGCATAACCACGAGTGGCCTAACCCACTCACTATCTGCAATGGGACAAACAAACCCTACCTTGAGGAGTTGTTTGATTTCCTTTTTAAGGATCTACTTCAATTTGGGATTCAATCACCTTTTTGGCTACCTCTTTAGCTTTATGGCCGAGTCAGTATAGATACAATGCTAGCATATCCTAGGATCAATCCCTATGAGTTCAAGATATGATCAAGCAAAGGTTGTTGACCATTTTTCAACCACATTCAACAACATCTATTTCTTTTCTAGAGAAATATTTATATTGATTATTACCGACTTCCCATTTTTTTAAGAATGCATATTTTATGTCGACAGGTAGAGGTTTTTAACTCAGGGGCTTGTGTTTGAAATGTTTAGGAATTTCTAACTCTCCTTAGTAGGTATCATCATTTGTATTATTAGAGAGTTGGTGATGAACCTGTTCTAGTTCATCCATGCCTATGACATAAGTGCATGTTAGTCTCTTAATAGCTTCCATGCATACTGTGTTGCTTTCAGGATCAATGATTAGCCACTAGGTGCCTTCTTATTCTATAGCTACTATGTACAAACACCTTTGAATATCTACTTTAGCTGCACACTACCTACATGTAGAAATGGATGCTCATTTAATGAACTAGAGTTTTTGCACATAATTGCACCCTTTATCGTTGTACATGATGCATGGAACTCACTTCTTCTTGATCTTTCTGAATGTATTTTCCTTAGATATTTCCAAGGAAAGATCTTTAAAGTCCATTCTTGCATAAAAAATGCTTAGCCATGCCCTTCCCATGATGATTGAGAAGTCCCCTTTATAGTTTTCAACCTTAATTATTAGGAAATCAGTATAATGAGATCACTTTCAAATAGTGATCACAATGTCTTCCACTAATTCCAATGGGACACTAATGGACTAGCTTGTCAATTTTTATTGAATATTGATATTCTTGAGGGGTGACAAGTTCTAGGAAGTATACATCTCATGAGAAATCTGTTGGCACATTTTGGCCATTTAATGGAGTAGGCTTTGTTAGGTTGTGAAGCTAATCATATAACTAACGTTCACCCTGATTTAAACATTGCCAATATTTTATTGGATGAAGACTTTTTAGAGGTGTTGGGTTGGTAGTTTGAAAGGTTTTTCTCTAATTGATTTACTAGCAATACAGTTTTGTTTAAGACAAATGATCAATTGTTCGGAGTTCATGACATCCCTCTACCAGCTATTTTAGTGCCAAAGAAGCATTCACTGGATCTACAAACATGTATTGATGTACAAGTCAAGAAGTGGGTTTAGTTGACCTCCATAAGGTATGGGAGGGTAATGAATGTAAGGCAACTTGTAGAAGAAACTAAATAATGCCTTGAAATTGAGAGTTATATTGTTTGGGCTATGAAATGC
The DNA here is from genome assembly GCA_015680685.1 of Gnetum montanum. NCBI lineage: Eukaryota > Viridiplantae > Streptophyta > Gnetopsida > Gnetales > Gnetaceae > Gnetum > Gnetum montanum. Next base: position 29,469 of record MNCI01031828.1, read on the forward strand.
CCTTGAAAGCCAGGTACGTTCAAGGTCATCCGCCCCTAGCAAAAGCATCTGGAACAACCCATTATGAGAAGGAAACATGGTGAAGAAGTAGGAGCAAATTACTTTCACTTACAGCGTATCGTTTAGGAGAGAGATTTCAGTGGGAATCTTGCCAAGCAATTTGTTGTCTCAAAGACCATGATCCTGCAGAGACTTCAAATTTGCAATCTAAAAAGGGATGCTGTAGCTCAACATATTATCATCCAATTGAAGCCAATAGAGAGAAGACAGATTTCCTAAGCTTGCAGAGATGCTTCCAGTTATGAAGTTGAAAAACACATCCATATCCTGCATATTTGGCCAGAAGCTCACTAAATTGAATGATTTTTCCTATCCAAGAAGAAGGTGTTGTGCCCGTCAATCTGTTATGTGTAAAGTCGAGTTGGGAGAGATTGGCGAGTGACACTGGAATGTTCCCGCTAAATTGGTCGAAAGCGAAGCTCAAAAAATTGCAGTTTGTGGAAGCTACCTGTCCAGGAAAGAAGACAACCATAGAAATTATTTTCAGTTAATTTTAGATTGACGAGAGCCGTAAGGTTGCTTATGCAGGAGCCTGAAATGGTAATAGAAGCAAGTAGGAGAGGTAGAGCAGCAGCTGACGAAGTTCAAGGCCGGCGCGGTGGCCGAAAAACAAAATACGGTGGGTGCCGACGGAGAGGATGGCTCAAATCGAAATAGATGCGATGGCATCTAAGGTGCCTCCGACACCCAATACGAACCCTAGCTCGGGCAAATCTACGCGCGAGTTTGTGGGAGGACAGATGGTGACGGCGAAGAGGGCGGCAGCAGCACCAGTGCCTGTATCGACGCCAAAACCAGCGAAGGAGGACTACGCGCGGGCGGAAGATCAGCAGCGGGTGCATAACTGGTTTCCACATCCGCCATGCCACCATAGTAATCCTAACCCAGTTACTAATTAAACCTAACCTTGCCAAAGTGTTCAAACCAATCAAATCCTTCATAAGCAGCAGGAGCAGAGCAGGAGGCCAGATTCAGGAGTAGAGCAGAGAAATTCTCTCTTGGAAAACCAAACCTTGAGAGAGAGATAGAGAGCAAGAGCCGTTGTGGGTTGTCTGTTATTTTTGTGGATTTTCGTTTTTGCTTGTGGGTTTCTGGTTGCAGATTCTGATCGAAAATGACCGCCGCTACATCACTGAGGGAGATAGATTATCAAATTCTATTTATTGACCTTTATGTTATTCCTAAATATACATATATAAAGTTATATGTATAGCTATTTTATAAAAAGAGGGATTTATGGACATTTCCAACTATAGCTTTTATTTATATAATTGTAACTTTTTAAAAAAAAAAATTGTAACTTCCTAGCCTTAATCCCATGATGTTTGTAACCACTACAAAGGACACTTGTTAGTTGTAGCTTTTTTATCTCCTTGATGGTTACAACCACCCAAAATTGTTGTAACTTACCTAACTTGTTGGGCAAGTAATCTCCTAATTGGTTGGCCAAGTTACTTGGGAGAGAAGTTAGGTGAGATATTTTTAAATATGTAACTTCCCTACCTATCTTGAAACCCTATAAAAAGGCTTCAAGGGTCAAGGAGGAGGAGATAGGATCATCATAAACATTGGGACTTTTGGGAGGTCTCATACATTACACTTTGGAAGGCTACTAGTTAGCATTTAGGCTCTCACTTGGAGACACACTTGGGGTCTTGAGAAGAGCTTTGTAAAGAAGAAATCGTGATGATTGCTTGTAAGATGGCTTGCTAGAATAAAGATTTCAGCCTCTTTGTCATGGTCCTGTGATTTATGTATCTTATTTTTTGTTTTGTTTAAATTGTTTAGCTAGTGGTTTAGATAGTATCATCCTTGGCAAGTAATTTTGGGATTTTTAGATTGCTCTTA
>MNCI01031828.1:31897-97584 GCA_015680685.1 Gnetum montanum
CATAGACTAGGCAGTTGAACAAAATATGAAATTTTCAACAACTCACAGTACTTGGCAAAGTTGGCTGAATCTCTTTAAAGTAAGTCATTAGTAGTTTACACGCAACGCAATCTTTACATTTCTCACAACCGCACGCCGCAATAGCACACACACATACTCACATTAACTACTGAGTTTATTTGGAGGTATCTGGGCCTTGGTGTTGCCAGAGACCAGCAGGCACCTAAATCCGGTTCGAGGACACTCGTTGGCGGTCGCGTCCCAAACGATCGCCAACAAAATCAAGTTTACACTAAAATTGAAATCAAGAAGAGCTTTACATGGTTTATTCCTAAAAATTTGCAAATAGATAAGAGGACTCCTAGGATTAGCTAATTTCTTGAAAAGGTTTTCAACCCATATCTAATCAGATATAACATGAGTAAGCATAATAGTATGGATTCTAGGTGGTATTTGGTTTGAAGGGAACTCATAGAAATTAGATGTAGAGAAATATGGAGAAGCAAGATTGCCAACCACATGTGTATGTGAGGGCTTAAGTGGACTATTGCATAAAAAAAGGTCTTTTCTATGATCTAGTATCTAAACCACTTAGCTGGTGAACCAATTGTAGATTAATAGCCCTAGTAGAATTGCATTAATGTGGTTGGGCTAAAAGTTTGCCCTACATAGATGGAGTAGGTTATAGCTATGTTGAGGGTGGATGAACAAGTGTAGGAACAAGAGGAGGATAAGGATAAAAGGTGGTATCCCTCCTTGAATGTGAAGAATGAGTTTGATAATAGTTGGGAGGTTAGTAGTAAGGTTGGAAAGTAGAAACATGACTGGAAGAGTCACATGAAGGCAAGGGTTGCTAAATGTAATACCCATATGGATCAAGTTATCTGTAAAGGTATTATTACCTTGGTGGATCAAGTGCCCATGACTATGGTTGCTACCACTATTGATATTGCTCGTATGATTGTGTTGGAGTTCTACTTGGATAATATTGTTGTTGCTATTGGAATTACCTAGGATTTTCTTGAGGATAAGGTAATCTTCTAGGTGTTTACCTTTTTGCTAGTCATGGATTCAGATCATACACCCCAGACTCCTATAAATGTAACATAATGGAACAACATCCCTTAGCATGTTCATAGTGGTAGATGTCACATCCATCATCATCATCTGATTTAGTTTCTATAACTTCCCCTACTACAAGAATTTTTCTCTTACCCCTTTAATTGGCATGTTCAGCTTCCTTTTTCCTCCTGCGATCATGATCACTACCTTGTTCTTTGGACTCTTCAATAATTTTCAAGATAGCTTGAAATATACTATCCATAGAGTCTCGTAACTAAACAACCTTGGTCAAAATTTTTGAGGTAAATTTTGGAACTGGCAAGGTTTTCTAGTTCATCACGTTATCTAGTGATGATTCCTCCTCACTGTCACAAAATCGAAGCTTCCTCTTGTGAATGGAAGGATCGTAGTCATATTCTTCTACGGTTTCATGTTTCCTCAACTTTCCCTCTTCTTTCACTACCTACTTAATCAATCATTGAATTTGATGAGCTCTTAATTCTAACAATTGCCCTTGGGCATAGACACTAAGAGTTCTCCTCATTTCTAATGAGAGCCCATCTACAATGTGGTGAAGTTGCTCCTATTGAGAATAACCATGGCCAAGACATTTATGCAATAAGGAATAGTATCAATCCATGGTGGCATCCAAGGGTTCATGTGTCCCTTCCTTCCATCCTTGGATTTTCTTCCTCAAATTGCACACTTGAGAGTACATTTGATATTTTTCGTCAAATAGTTCAAGCATTGTACTTCATCCTCTGATGAATTCTAGTTCTAAGGACCAATACTAGCTTTTTGCTTCTTTAATAAGTGTCATAATAGCTTAAGCTTTTACCAATTATTTTCTATATCTTGCAAGGCACAAGCATCATGGAAAGCTTGAAGATGGTTCTGTGGATTTGAGTTATATTCCCCTTTGAACCTAGCAATATAGTTCATGTCTAGCCTCTTGATCTGACTATCCTTAATGTGCCTTGTTAAAATTCTCACTGCCTCTACAATGTTTAGCATGCTTTGGGTGGCAAGAAAAGGCTCATCAAGGTCATGATTCTAGTGAAAATGATGGCCTCTACTACCCCTTCATTTATGGCCATGAGTCTCTCTTCAATGCTTGCACTGTAGGTCTTGACTTGCCCAATGGTCCCTATGGTCATCTTGGTTACTTTGGTCACCTTCAATACAATTATGCCACCTATGGTTGTGTTTAGAGCTAGAAGAGGAAGAAGATGATGACAAAGCTAAAGAGGAAGGATGACTAGCATCATCATGATGCCTATCACCCCCTCCTCGATGATCACAACCATGATGATGATCAAGCTTCTTGTCTGCATCCCTACCATGAATCTACTCCTTAGATTCCCCTTTGTCATTAGATTCATTCTTTCCAAAATCTAGATTATGGATCATGGATTGTAGGTTCTAATTTTGACCTCCTTCACTGAAGTTAAAGAGAGGAGTTTTGCTCAACGGAAAATCCCTAGAGAAGGGCTCTCCACCATCTTTTTGCTACGTTAGGTATGAGGAATCATTAAACCACTTTTACTTCACAAATCTATAGCATTGCTCTAGTTGTTGATCCCTTAGACATTGTGCATTAGTGTGATGATAATCCCTAGTGTCATTATCCTACAGAACATACTCAGCATGAAGTCCCTTAGAGACCTAATTAGATAAGAGTTTGTTGGAGCATCATAGGAATGAATTGATTGGGTGACAACACAATGTTGCCATCCATGTCACGCCACTGTAGTAGTTCATCCTAGTGTAGGACGAAGATGAAATTTGGTACATACTCATCAGGATGAGCATAGACCACTTTTTATTGCTAGGGCACCCGCTAATTTACGTCGTCAGATTTGGAAATAGAATCACTCCTGTGAGAAGAAGGCATCTTGTATTAGAAAATAAAAAATGTAGTGTGCTTATTAAAATTGTGGTAGTTATTTTAATATATGATATGAATCTAGGGTTCATTCTAATGATCTTGAATAATTTTTCACTAAGTTGTAGATAGTGCATGTAACAAACAAAAGGTCCTTAACAACGATGCCAATGATCAACGGTGACATAGCCCTACGTCCAACCATATGAATCACATGCATTCATGCGTGATCCAATCAAATTCTATAGATCTTAAGTTCTTAAGTATATTGGTTCTAGGAAATTAAATCTAATCATGATAATCGTTATCTTCTCAACTACACTTGTGGAGCTTAATTATATGGTTAAGTGTAATCGAGGCACATGATTTTTATTATTTTGTATTTTATTGGTCTATGATTAACAAGAAGTTGAAACTTAGTTTATGAACCACTTGAACTAATCTAGTTGCTAATTAATAACTCACTATCCTAACATAAGTATCTGATCCCACTTTCCATGCACATCCTAAACATGTATAATTCTACCAAATTACCAAACATTAAGCATTGCTAAGATTACCAAGAGTCATATGCATGCTCAAAGAAGTCATACTTATGTGTTTAATTAATTCTATTTAATCAAACTAACTTACTTTAGTTTAATTACTTAGCAATATTAAATGAAATTTCATAAAACATTAACTGCATAAATAAAATATTTAAGCTAGCCAAGGTGCTACAAGGTTTTATCAAAAAGCTCATCTTTATTACCACATGCACTATCATGCTCAGGTACAAGAGTGCTCAAATAAAGATCTGTACACTCAATGACTCCTACTATGGTCACTGTGGAAAATATTCTAACTCTAGAAAAAAGAAACTGTAAGAGCTCTACTATGCTATGAAAAAAACTATTTGGAAACCATGTGCCCAAGCACTACATTTATAGGCTGGCACATACCGTGTGATATCAAAAATCTAACATCGCATCTTGGGACCCAATATCGAATACCCAACATCATGGCTTTGATATCGGAGCCTTGCAAAGTACTATTCATTAATAATGAATAACACTAATTTTTTTAGTTTTTATTATAATTAAAAAAATCCAAATTCTCTTCTAAGGAAAAGTTTTATACTTTTTCAATGAAAGATTGGGTATAAATGATAGGTTGTTGGTCTTACAAATATTTTAATTAGTAGCAAATTATTCAACAGAAAGGTTCTTTTTAAAATTAGGGTTCTCTTCAAATTTGACAAATTGATAAATTTGATTATGTTTTGAATTTCTAATTGAAACCCAAAATCCAATTAGAGGTTCAAAACTATGAGGAATTATTTTGAAATTTTTAGGTAATCCTAGAATTCCCTATGATTGCAGATGTTTCTAAAGCAAGTATTGAAAGCCAGTGAATCATCATAGCCTAGGAACGAAAGATGGAGGAATAGACAAAGGATAATGCAAAGATCAAACTCCTACTAAGGAGTAGAAAGCACAATTCTACTCAATCCAATAGTCTACACCCACAACAGGACAATATGTATAGGAAAAAGCTACAAAACCATCACCTATTCTAGAACCAGGTCAATGTCTACATCACAATCTAAAAATTTTCATAGGTTTAATGATTTAATTTAATGCATGTGATTAATTTCTTAACACTATCAGATGCATTTCAACACATTAGCTCTAATTTTCTTAGTTAAATCATAGGATTATATTATTATCATTACTATTATTATTGTTATTGTTATTAGTTTCTTACATAAGTGAATACAATTGGCTTACTAGGGTATTTTGTTAGAGTTTTATACTCTTGTTTTACTACTATTGGAGCTTACTCATAGATCTACTACTATATATTTTATGATTAAATGTTGAAATCCAATTACTCTTGGATTTTTTTTCTTTTTGTTAATTATCATGCCTTTACAAGTATTTGTCTATGAATATTTTATTTTTTATGGAGATTTAATTATGTATATTCAATATTTATTATGCATTTTTAGTTATGCATTTTTAATCCTTATTATGTATATGCAATTATACAATACTTTGTTCATAGAGAATTTTTAAACCCTAACCCTACTCAAACTATACCCCTTGTTACATTTTTGTCATTAAAGTAGAATTTGGGATTTATTTTTAATTAAACTTAAATATTGCATAAATTAGTTTTATTAAGGAAGTACTTTAGGATAATGTCATACCTAGAATCTAACCTTACCAATATGTTTGGAATGTTCAAAAATGTTAGTTTCGAGTCTTAGTTCACTATAATTAGAGTTACAGTTCTTGAGATATCACATGTTTAATTTGCTAAAAATACTGTAAAAATTTTAGTATTTGAATTGTGTAACTATGATAAGTGATGCCTAATGAATCGTGTTTTACATGCGCCTTGATATCATGTATCCAATATCAATGTGGCCACAATATCAGGTACACGATATCGCAACCCAAGATGTGATATCAGGTATGCAATATTGCGGGGTATTCCTAAGCCTATAAATACAACCCTCGAGCACATGATTCAAGGGGAGATTTTTTTAGTCAAGTAGTGAAATTCTTGCAATTTCTTCATTGGAGAGTTAGAATATTTTCCAAGTGCCCATAGCAGGAGGTCTAAGTGTAATTGGATCTTTATTTAAGCATTGATATACCTGAACATACCATTGTTTTGGCAATAAAGATTGGCTCTTTAATTCATCCTTGTAGCACTTGAGACTTTCATTCTTTATGCATTTATACATTGTGATTTCATGCAGTTCACATTTTTTATTCATTTAGTAATTAATTTTGATTAATTAAGAAATTAATTAAAATAAAAAAGCATGAATCCTTTGAACATACGTGTCACACTTGATAGCTCAGAAAAGGTTACCGTGTGACAACCCAGTAGTGTTTACATAAAGTTCAGGATGGGACCGAGAATTGGGGATGGTTACTTGTGTTAGGCTAAATTAGACAATAGTTCACTTAGCATTTAATTACTCTCACTTTCATTATTGTTTTAGGTGATTAAATTGATAAAACATAAAATAATAAAAATCTTATGCCTCAATCACACTTAACCATACACTTGCATTTCACAAGTGAGACTGGGAAGATAACAAATGAACAACATGAACTCATTGTTTAGCTCTAGCGTACTTGGTAATTAAAGTTTGTGAAATTTGACTAGATCACACATGAACGCCTATGATTCATATGGTTGGGCGTAGGGGTACCTCACCGTTCATCATTGGCACTGTTGCTGGGGACTTTAGTTCTACGTTGCTATCTAAACTTGGTGAAACTTAGTAATCTCATTGTTCAAACCCTAAGGTTAAATATTACAAAAAAAATTATTATTATAACTAAATTAAATCTTAACCACACACTGCATATAGATTCACTAATATAAAATGTCTTCTTGTCATAGAAGCCTATCTCCACCCAGGATAGACCAAGTGCCTCAACAATATTGGGTGGTATATGCTCATCCTAATGAGTATGTATGAGACTTCACCTTCATCTTATATCAAGATGAAATGTTGTAGTGATGTGAAATGGAAGGAAACATTGTGTTGCCACTGGATTTCTTTGTTCCAGCTATGCTCCAACTAATGCTTGCATGACCTAGACTTCAACATCTTCACAAGGAGTATGAGACGCAAGATCTTGATTTAAGGGATTACCATCCCACTGAAGCACAAAGGTTGAGGGATCGTTAGCTAGAGAAACAACATGAGCATTCATAGGACAAGGGGTCAAACAATTTTCCACCTATGTGTGGCCCATTATATGGAGGCAAATACTTCTCTAAGGACTTTCCCTTTGGTGACACTCCTCTCTTTAACTTTGGTCAAGGGACCCTCAACCAGAACATGCAATCTACAATTCATAATCCTAGTTTTGGTTAGAATGGATCCAATGAATGGATTTGGAGAAGCACGTCATGACAAGGGGACAAGTGGAGGTTACAATCATGATTGTGATCACGATCATAGAAGAGAAGGTAGTAGGCACTGACACAATGCAAACCCTCCTTCCTCTTTCCCTTCATCTTCTTATTCTTCTTAATCTAGCTTAGATCATGACTGTAGAGGGCATGACCATGATACATGTGACCAATGGGACCAAAACAATAGAAGGGACCATCGAGACAATTGTGACTAGAGGCATGGGTGATCCAAAGAGACCCACCACCATGAATGAAGGGTTAGTAGAGAACATCGTAGGCACCATCACTATGGCCTTGATGAACCTCTACTTGCCACTTGGAGCATGTTAAACATTGTAGAGGCCATAAGGATTCCAACAAGGCATGTAAAGGATAGTAGAATGAAGAGGTTTGATATGAACAACATCCCTCAATTTAAGGGAGGCTATGCTGCTGATCCTCAAAATCATCTCCAAGCCTTTCAGGATGCATGTGCCTTATAGAATATCAAGAACGATTGGTAAAAGTTGAAATTATTTGCAAGGATACACATTAAGGAAGCAAAAAATTGGTACTGATCCTTACAACCAAAATCAATCAAGCAGTGGAGTATGATGTTAGAATTATTTAATGACAAATATCAAACATACTCCCAAGTGTCCAACCTAAGGAAGAAGATCTAGGGGTGGAAAAAAGGAAGCTATGAGCCCTTGGATGCTGCTATTGGCTGATACTACTCTCTATTACATAAGTGTCTTGGCCATGGATATTCTCAACTTGATCAACTCCACCATATTATAAACAGGCTATGATTTGAAACAAGGAAAATCCTTGGCTTATATGCTCAAGGGAGACTGACAGAGTTAAGTGCCTATTGGATCCAAAATTTAATTGAGTAGGTAGCCATGGAGAAGGAAGAATTGAGAAAGCAAAAAAGTGTAAAGGAATACAATAGGGACCCTTCCATTTGCAAAATGGCGGTCTAATTTTGTGATAGTAAGGGTCAATAAATAAGAGATGAGGTGGCTAATCAGAAAACCTTGCCACTCTAGAAATTTCAGTTTGAAATTACGACTAAGGTTAACCAATTATGGGATTCCATGGACAATAAGTTTAAGATTTTTTAAAAAATTGCTAAAGAGTCCAAGGAACAAAGTGGTGAGCATGAGGGCCAAAGAGGTAAGAAAGCTAAATATGCCATATCCAAGGGTAAGGGTAAGATGGCTATGATAGAGACAACTATAGATAGTGAATTAGATGATGATGGTGGGTGTGATGTTTGGTAGTATGAACATTCCAAGGGATGCTATCCAATTGTGTCACACTTGCAAGAATCTAAGGTGTATGCCTTACATCCATGACTTGCATAAAGGAAAACACCAAAAAGATTTCCTTATCCACAAGCCAACTCTTGATAGTTCCACCAACCACAGTAGTATTATCCAAGTGGAATACCATCAGAACCTTATGAATTATACTAGTAGTGGAAAAAACCACAATCATGGGCATTGGCACCTCCAAGACAGCAGTACCTCTACCGGAAACTAGATCCCTATGGTTATTATGTTCAACTACCTTCATCTCCATGGGACCCTTTTGGTCATGTTAATACTTACCAACCTCACCACTGCCCTCCTAAAGTTTACCAACCACCATATGCAAGGAGGGATACCACCTATTATCCTCATGCTCCTCCTATTCCTACACCCACTCCTTTGCCTCCTGCATAGCTACCACCTGCTCCATCCATGCAAGGTGAATTACCTACCCAACTATAGCAAAGAAATGCTATGAGGGTGGTTAATCTGCAACCAGTTGTCCAAACAAGTAGGTCAAAACCATCATCAAATAAAAGACCCTTCTTTCAACCTCATAGCTACCAAAGCCCTTAGACACACTAGTGGTTGGTGGCCCTACTCCTCCACCTTCCTTTGCATCACCTTTATCTAGGTCCCCTTCAAACCAAAATCCCTCTAAAATCGATATCATGATGTTGACCCATGTCATATCTGATTGGATTTGAGCCAGCAACCTACCTAGGAAGTTAGATAATCCCAGGAGTCCCTTAGTATATTTGCAAATTGTTGGGAATGAGCCTTGTAAAGCTCTTCTTGACTCTGGTTCTGATGTTAAACTAATCTCACATGAGATGTACACTACATGGAACCTTCCTCCCTTGAAGAAGAGAAATATCAGGCTAGAGTTGGTAGACCAGTCCATCACTATTTCATTAGGACTGGTAGAAGACATTATGATCACCATTTGTAGGTGGTCATATCCTATTGACTTCTTAGTCATCAAGGTGGAGAACTATAAGGGGGACTTCCCAATAATTATTGGAAGGGCATGGTTAAGAGCTATTGATGTCAAAATGGACATGAGAGATCTTTTCTTAGAGATATACAAAGAAAATGAATTTGGGAAGATTGTGAAGAAGAGGATTCCATGTATTGCGTACAACAATTTAGGGTGCCATTGTGTGTAGAAGCTATGGTTAGTGAAGCAAATATTTATATATGCATGCAAGCAGTGTGCACTGGAAGCCGAAATTATGCAATAGCCCAAAACAAGAAGACACCTAATGGCTGACAACTAATTCTAGCAACAGTACATTGTGCATAGAACCTACTAAGGGCCTAACATGTGATTATGTTGCAAGTATAGATGAACTCAAGCAAGTTCATCACTAGCTCTCTGAGGGAGTAAATGATGATATCAATTGAGGAGAGTTGGAGATTCCTGACAATTTCAAACAAGAACCCCTTGAATTAAAGACACCAATGACTAGAATGAAGTATGTGTTCTTAAAAAATGGAAAGCCAGTCATTATTAATGCCAAACTTGCTACATGACAAAAGAAGATTTTGATGAATGTTGTGGAAAAATGGTAAGTAGCCTTTGCTTGGTCATATTCTAAGCTCATGGGAATATATCCAAGAATATGCCAGCATCAAATATACACTGATCCTACCATTAAGCCAAAATGATAGTCGCAATGGCAACTAAATCCCAAATTAAAGTAGATTGTCAAAGAGGAGATCAAGTAACTCCTCAAGGTGGGATTCATCTACCCTATTATAGATAGTGAGTGGGTTAGCCCACTTGTGATTGTTCCCATGAAATGAGGTAAATGGTGGGTGTACATCGACTTCCAGCTACTCAATATGAAAACTTTCAAAGATCATTTTCCATTTCCCTTTATTAACCAAGTGCTGGACACCATTTTTGGGCATAGCTACTACAACATTTTGGATGGTTATAGTGGCTATAACCAAATCCAAATCACACCAAAGGACCAGGCAAAGATGACTTTCACAATTCCTTAGGGGACTTTCACCTACCATCAAATGCCATTTGGTCTATGTAATGCCTCAGCTACATTTCAACGATTAGTCCTTAGCATTTTCTAACAACAAATTTGTAGCAAGGTAGAAGTCTTCATGGATGACTTTTCTACCTATAGAGCTACATTCAAGCAAGCCCTAGACCATCTTAAGTAGGTGTTGAGAAGATGCGTCAAAACAAACCTTCGGCTCAATTGGCAGAAGAGCCATCTTATGGTCCAAGAAGGCATAGTCTTGGGGCACGGTATCTCAAAAGCAAGAATTGAGGTGGATCCTAAAAAGATAAGGGTTATCCAAGGAATAACCCATTACCTAGAAATAATTAAAGAAGTGCGGTCATTCCTTGGTCATACTGGCTACTATTGATGCTTCATCGAGAAGTTTTCCAAAATCTCCAAGCCATTAGTTGAATTAATAAAGAAATATGCACCATTTATCTAGACCCTTGCATGTGAAATAACATTTAAAAAATTGAAGTAAAAGCCTGTTGAGACCCCAATTCTACAAGCACCTAATTGGTCCAAGCCATTTCATGTGATGATTGATGCATTAAATTATGCTTTGGGGGTAGTGCTTACGTAGATGGATGATCAAAGATGTCCATATTACATTCACTACATAAGCTGGAGTATGACAAGTGTACAGCTAAACTACACCACTATGAAAAAAGAGTTGATGGTGGTGGTGTTTACCTTAGAAAAATTCAAGCACTATGTGCTTGGTTATAAAGTGTTCATGCATATAGATCATAATGCCATCTAGATTTTAATGAATAAACTAATGGTGAGTCCTTGTGTCATACGGTGGCTCATGATTTTGCAAGAGTTTGATTTCACAATGATAGATCAAAAGGATGTGGAAAATATGGTCACCAATCACTTATCATGGCTAAGATGGGATGACAATGAGAAAGAGAGTCCTTTATCTAATCAATTTCCTAATGAATATCTCTTTGCAAGGGCTATTAATGCACAAATGCCCAATGAACCAAGATGGTATGATTCCATTCTTACTTATCTGCTAAAGAAAGAATTTCCACAAGGGCTAGACACCTAGAAGAAACAACAATTTCTTCACCAAGTTAAGCGTTTCATGGAAATCAATGAGAACCTTAACAAAGTGTGTCCCAATGGCCTGGTATACTAGTGTGTCTCTAACCTGGATCAACTACACATTCTCCAAGATGCTCATGAAGGCCCTTGTGGGGGCCATTATGCTGAGAGATGCATGGTCATGAAAATCCTCATGATAGGATATTACTGGCCAACAATCTTCAAAGATGCACACCAATTCATCCATGCTTGTGATTGTTGTTAGAGAGATGGCAAAATGATAACTCAAATGGAGGGGCCACAATAATGGATTCAACCTCTTAAGTCATTCAATATTTGGGACATTCACTTTATGGGTCCCATCGTGCCTATGTTAAATGGAAATGCATTTATCATAGTTTTGGTTGACTATTTCACTAAGTGGGTAGAAGCAACAACCATCATTGACTATACATCTACTACTGCTACTTAGTTTGTACAATAGAACATCATAAACAGGTTTGGTGTGCCCCATGCATTAATTTCTAACAATGGAACTTATTTCACAGGTGCAACTTTCCAAAAACTTATGTAACTCTTAAGGGTTGAGCACAAAGTCACAACACCTTATCACCCTTAAGCTAATGATCAAGTTGAAGTCACTAATTGGAAGATTATGAAAATTCTAACATGTACTATTAGCAAGTACTGAAGGGACTAGAGCACCAAACTAAATGATGTCCTTTGGGCCTATCGCTCCACATGGAAGCTTCCCATAGGTTATTCTTCCTATGAGCTCATGTATGGAAAACTATCAACACTACCCATTAAATCTGAGCTCCATACACTCTCTACAGTTGATTACCTTGACATGGATCTAAGTATAGCACAAAAGGAAAGATTAATGAACCTTAACTTGCTAGATGAAAATCTATTAATGATCCTATCATCCAACAAAGTGCATAAAGAATTCAATAAGAAATTCCATGACCTCAAAATAAGAAAATTCAAGTTTCAACCAAGAGACAAGGTTCTCTACTAGAATCTTGCACACGTACCTCAACAAACCAAGTTTCAAACATTGTGTGAAGGACCTTACATTATCGAAGAGAATTTTCCATCTAGGGCTATGATCATATATAAACTTAATAGCCTAGACAAGAAGCAATTAGTCAACATCCAACAACTGAAACTTTTTCATGAGCCTAGGCTAACCAACTCAATAGACACCTCACAAGATGGACAACCACACTCAATCTTTCAGATCTCCTTCTTCCAACTTAGTCATGGGGGAGATAGCCATCCATACTAATACTTTAAGTGGCTTCTTAGTCTTTTAACTTTTTTTTTACACATTTTTGGTTTTACAACATTTTTTTTTTTCATATTCTTATTTTACATCTTTTTGTTTTTCAAGTTATTGATCTTTTCTAAGTTTTTGTTTTACACCATCGTTAGTATATTTAATATTTCTTGAATATCTTTTACTTTCTTTTATATTTTCCCATGTTTGGTGTAATTTTCTACTCTTTTTGCTAATAATGTGCTAGGTATAATGGTAATGTGCTACTCGATGGTGGTATGTATCACTTGTGATTTGATTGTTAATGTCTAGTTTCTGACTTTGAATGTCATTATTAACAATTAGGATATGGTTTCTTTTCATGTAACAGGTAGTGAGTCCACATCATTCACCCATCCACACACTCTATGGTTTTCCTTTTTTTGGAAATGTGGTCTCTTTTTCATTAATACAACTTTAATAAATTTGTGACTTGTGTAGTTTTTGGAATTGGGAAGGATTCAAAGGTTCAGACAAGGTGTGGCTTCAAAGGGATGTATTATTCTTTGTACTTTTCCATTTTCCTATGTGGGGGTGTTCTTGTGAACTTCTCACCATTCCGTGTCATTCCACAACAGGAAGTCAAATAAGTCCTTGCATGGTATGGTCCTCATTAAAAAAATGAGGATTCAAAGCACACCCCTTAGACCAAATAAAAGAGCTACAAGCACTGGTTATGGGACTTTTCTTATCTCTTCTAAGTAAGGCCATTTCTCACTTCTTACTTCTTCTTCAATTTGGAATGATGGCTATTTTGTAGGAGCATTCTTATGTCTCATAGGATGGACTAGTCTTACAATGTTGATGCAAAGTCACTAAAAGTGGTTGGTTTTGGTCTAGAATAAGGATAGATCCTACTCAATCATTTAATCACAAACTCCACAACGGACTTCATGTGACCATAATTAGGAACTCCATTCCATTCTCTCTCTCATCCATCTATGCTTTTCATGTCTCACCTCACTGCTAGTTTTATGTTTTGATTCGATGTTCTAGTTTGATGTGTCAATATTCTCAATCAGTTACTTCTGGGTTTTTGTACTTAACCTTCCATAACCATTAATCATCCAAAAAGCCCATGGACTCCTTGGTTTGAAGTCATGCAATGGCATAAAAGGCTTGTGCTTGCTTTGGGGAGGACCCACTTGCATATCTTTTGGTTTGGTTAAGTTAAGTTCTTTAACCTTAGGCATTTTTACAATTGAGTTTTTTATTTACCCCATCCATGCCATCCAATTGTGTGCATCTTCACAACTATTTTTAGTAAATTCTTTCTTTTTATTGTTGTGAATTTCTATACCCTCTTTTCAGTATCCCTTGTGTTAAGATTTTTCTAAATTTTATGAGATGCTTCTCTTACCTAACCTATTTTTCAATCTTAGCACTAACATTATCAAGCAACCAATCTATCACAATCACAACTTAGTTAGGTATAACCATTGACAAGACAAGGTATTAAATTGCTATGTGTTACACTTTATATACTAATCCTTGATTTTGTTATGATTATAGTGGAAAGCATGGACTGGAAGTGGGACTATCTTCACCAAGGATGATGCAGCAATATCACTCACGGGAGATTGTTCATGACCACTAGATCTCTTCTACCTATCGCTCATTCTTTTGTTGCCAAGAGGGGTTGGATATCCATTGGATCTGAGGGTGTTCTTTCCTGTTGTCATGAACACCCAATTTTGTACACAATTGTAATGATATATGCTCAGGCACTTCTATATTTTTCTATTTCCTCTATGTCACTCAGCATGTTAGTCAAACATTCCATACCTCATAATATATTTTATAAGGGACTTTTTCCTCTTCTTCTATACTTGAGAATAAAATTTCATTCAATCATGGGGGTATGATGAATTGTGTTTTACATGAGCCTCGATATTAGGTATCCAATATCGATGTGGTCGCGATATCAAGTACACAATATCGGGTACGTGATATCACAACCCAAGATGCGATATCGAGTATGCAATATTATGGGGTATTCCTGGGCCTATAAATACAACCCTCAAGTATACAATTTAGGGGAGGTTTCTTTTAAGTCAAATAGCAAAATTCTTATTGTTTGTTCATTGGAGAGTTAGAATATTTTCCAAGTGCCTATAGCAGGAGGTCTAAGTATAATTGGATCTTTATTCAAACATTGATGTACCTAAACACATCATCGTGTTGGCAATAAAGATGAGCTCTTTGATTCATCCTTGTAGCATTTTAGACTTTCTTTCTTTATGCATTTATACATTGTGATTTCATGTAGTTCACATTTAACGTTATTCATTCAGGAAGTAATTTTGATTAATTAAGAAATTAATTAAAATACACAAGCACAACCCCTTCAAATATACGTGTGACACTTGGTAGCTCAAAAACGGTTAGCGTTTGACGACCTAGCAATGTTTACATGAAGTTCAAGATGGGATCGAGAAGTGGGGATGGTTACTTGTGTTAGGCTAGATTAGACAATGGTTCACTTAGCATTTAATTACTCTCACTTTCATTATTGTTTTAGGCAATCAAATTGATAAAACATAAAATCTTATGCCTCAGTCACACTTAACCATACACTTGCATTTCACAAGTGAGCCTGGGAAGACAACAAACAAACAACACGAACTCACCATTTAGCTCTATCGTACTTGGTAATTAAAGTCTACGGAATTTAACCAAATTGCACGTGAACACCTGTGATTCGTATGGTTGGGTGTAGGGGTACCTCATTTTTCATCAATGCCCAAACATGATTTTAGTATACAGCTAGTTAAAACACTTGATAATAATTCTGTAGGTTCAAAAAAAATTTAATTTAGAGTCTTCTTGTGCATGGTATGAGTATTAAATGCTAGTATTAATTGGAGGATAAAAAATTATAAATGGATTTATGAACATGCAAATGTTAAAAAAAATAAAAGCAAAAATTAAATTAAAAAGAAAAGTTAAAGGTAGTTTGAACAACATGTTCATGTGAGGCACTTTCAAAAATAGGTTAAAAGCATATAAGCTTATATAAAAGTTATATAACATGCATTTCTTCTTTCCACTACCTCATTTCTATTTTTTGTTGTTGCTTGTGCATTTGGGTTTTCAATTTTTTATCTTAAATAGAAATCATTTTTGCTGTTTCTTCATTTCCAAGCTAATTTTAGCCCTATTT
Organism: Gnetum montanum; assembly: GCA_015680685.1. Classification (NCBI taxonomy): domain Eukaryota; kingdom Viridiplantae; phylum Streptophyta; class Gnetopsida; order Gnetales; family Gnetaceae; genus Gnetum; species Gnetum montanum. The sequence continues at coordinate 47,631 of MNCI01031828.1, forward strand.
CTTTTATTTCTAAACACAAAATCCAAGTGTCGCACCATGCGTAATTTTTGCAAGTGTCGCACTATGCATAATTTTTGCACTTATAAATAGATTCTAGCCTTCAGTATGTAGAGGGTGTTTGGAATGTTAATTTAAAGTAAAGTACAAACTGATTTTGGGTATTTAGGTAACAAAGAAAGGAAATAAGAAGATTTTGAAAGCACTACCAATGCAAATAATAAAGATAATTTTACTTTCCTTTTTACATAGCTATCCTATTTTGTTCTAGATTTTGTAAGAAAAGTTAATAAATGTTCCTTTTCATGTCATTCTCCTATTTTGTTGTGGATTTTGTATGTTTTTTTTTTTGGTTTTTTTTTTCATGATTTTAATTATTATGCAAAACTTTACCAAATTTTTGTTAGTTTGGATTTTTTTTTTGTATTATAATCTTGTCCAAACCATTTTCTATATTTTTGGTGAATTTTTAGAATTATGGAATACTTTCCCAACTTACTTCTTAGATATTTTATGTTTAATTTAGATTAGGTATTGATATAAATATGATTTTATTAGAATTTTTGTGAAATTTTGGTTACTATGGATTTTTGGCTATTTTGGGAATCTTTTAATTTTTGGAATAAAATAATAATATTTATGGCACTAATTTTTCTTAGTTGGTAGTGGGAGCTGCAAATCTTTTAAATTCCCCCATCTACATGTAGTGGTGGAGTGTTCTTTAGTGAAACCCACCCCATGAGAATAAGGGTTTATATTGATTTGCTACCTTGGATTTTGATTATAAGTTCATGTGAGGCTGGGAAATTAGTCAAGATCATGGCACTTAGTAGTTAAGTCTAGTGATGTATGGTAAGGTAGAGTGAGGACCTATCATTTCAATGATACATGTGCCTTGACTATTAAGTATGTTAGTGGTGACATTATTGCCAGGACATGGCCATGAATGACTCAATTGAGATCATGAGGATAATTAGATGATAGTAGTAAGGTTATTCCAAGACCTGTTAGTGTGTTCCTTTGGTAGTGAGGAAACTAAGAGCTAGCCTGCAGAGATGCCTAGATAAAATATATACTCTTTGAGTTGTCATTGAATAAATTTGCAATATCTTTAGACATTAAATAATTAAAAATAATAATTAGGTTACTCCAAGATCTCTCAATATATTTATTTGGCAATGAGGATAACCAAGGGCTAGTCTTTGGAGTTGCCTAGATAAAATATATATTCTCTGGTTTCTTTTCTTGGAAAAATTTATTACATTTCTAGACCTTAAAATATTTTTGAATATTTAATTAAAAACCTTTACCTAACTCATATCCTAAGACTTTTGGTCCAAAACATTTATGCTCCATGAATAGGGAAACGAAATAACCTTTCTTATTTGAGGGGTTCTAACTCTTCCTACATTTCAGTGCAAGAAGCGTAGAGTAGCTAAGGAAACGTTAAAAGAGGGACATGGGATAAAAGATAAATGAATTTTGTATAATATGGATCCTCTAAACATTAAAATAATTTTTTATATATTTTATATTTTTATAAAATAGAAATCATGTATATTTTTGGATACTTGAGCAATGTACAAATTTTTATGAATAAATAATAAAGTATGATAGATATGAAATTGTCATTTATAATATTTGGATTGTGACTTTGTAAGGATTATTTTACATTTTATCTATTAATATTTTATTTAATTAATATTTTTAATTTTATTTATTAATTTGATAAATGTCAAATGTATATATATTTATTTTTAGATTTCTAATTGAGGTGAAAGAAGTATTGTTGAAATCATTATTTTGCATATTATTTTATGATATGAATCATGAAATTTTTAGACATCCACATTTTTGTGGCTATGTAAATTTATATTTTTCTTCAAAGAAATTTTATTTAATTACGTATGTGACTAATATGAAATTTTGTTGCATTGTGTTGCTCTACTATATTTATGATTATAATTACTAGTTTTTATCTATTTTATGGCTTTCTTTCAAATTAGTAAATCAAGGTTAAATCTATATCCTTAGGATTTCATAATATCTTTATTAGTTGTTTATAGGATTTTATAGAAAATAAATAGGGGCATTATATTCTAACACTTATATATGATTATTTTCAAGTCATAAACAATAAATCCATTATGTCAACTATCATAGTGAAGCTTAACTTTACCTCATTTATGGAATTTGCATTTTGTAGAAGTGCATGACCAACTAAAGACATCATCCTTCTAGCCTACAATTTCTAGAAACAATGAATGATACTTAGGGAAGACTAACCAAATTTGGCATAATTGGAAAGATGTTGCAACAATGAAGATTAAAGTTATTAGAGTGTCTCATTTAGTAGATGCCATTGCTAGGATGCTCAATTTGCCAAATGATGAGCGGCTAGGTACCCCTACGCCCAACCATACAAATCACGGGCATTCACACGCGACTCGGTCGAATTCCGTAGACTGTAAGCACTTAACATACACCAAACTCTAACCAGCGAAACCTTGGGTTAGAACGGTCGTTGCCTTCCTAATCTCACTTGTGATGTTCTGTTTATGATGGTTAAGTGAGATTAAGACTAATGATTTTTATAACTTTTTACTTATCTTTCGACGGCTAATTAAGGTATGAAAAGTAAGGAATAAACTATTATTTAATCTATAATTATCCTAGTTTTTATTCTAACTATTCCTAGCATAAGTATCTGATCCCATCTTCTGAGCACATTCTAAGCATCTCCTAACACTTCTGGGTTACCAGACGTTGAACGTCACTGGTTTTACCAAGTGTTTGATTTATGTTTGAGATGGTCGTACTTATGGCCTTTACGAACTACGAATGAGTGATAGCGATTGAAATAATAATAACAAAAACTTAAGTAATTATCAAAGCAATCAACAAAGCATAAACATATTAAACTACTGAATGCATAAAATGGCTAAGTCCAAATGCTACAAGGAATTCTTGAAGAGTTCATTTTTATTGCCGTCACGCTAATGGGCTTAGATACATCAATGCTCGAATAAAGAGCCAATCACTTTTCTTACACCTACTACAGGCACTTGGAAAATATTCTATCTCTTATGGGAACAAACTGCAAGAGCTTCGCTACAACTAACTAAAAGGTACCTAAATGAGGCGAAATGCCCTCTTATTTATAGGCCAAAATAGGCTCCACGTAAACAGGGCCACGTCGATGCATGGAAGGCTATGTCGATGCAACTACGTATACGCGGCCCATTATATGTGGCCTAGTCAACACATCGACTAATGACACTTCATCTTACCCCCACGACTGAGTAAAAACTCATCCTCGAGTTACTCTACAATTTGGAAGGTATGGGCTTTTATTGACAATGCACATGACTCGACACACACATGACACAACATCAATTTGACCAAGTGCCCGAGTTATAGAGAAGGACAAGTTACAAAAATTGGTGGTGTTCAGAGATAAAATTGAACACCTTGCTGGTCTTGGAGTCTTTGCTATGTAGGATGATGCTCTAAATTGTTGGAGAAGGTCACATCGTCCCTGGGGGTGATGGTTCTGACAAACCTTCTCCAGCCTTTGGCCCATGCGTTGGTGGTGGCACGAATGATAGTTGCCCCATAGCAGCTGCAACTTCTAAAGGTAGCCAGAAAGCCTCCAAGAGAGCCTTCATCCTTTCTTCTTTGCTTCTAGGATCATTCACAGTCCAGGCAGCTTCTCCAATGTGTGCTAGAATTGGAACCTTCCAAGGGCATGGCAGCGCTGGGAAGAGCTCTTTCAGGTTGACAAACCAGGCTACAAACTGCTTTCGTTCGATGTCGAATGCTCGGAGTGATTCCTGCAGCTACTACTAGGCATTCATTCGATGGGCTAGGTTCTCCGCAACTATATGTTGTCCTTCAAATCATGTGCAAAGAACCTCAAGTTTCACATTCGCTATTTCCAGCTTTTTCTTTATTGCCTTATGTGCCTGGAACTCACCCTCGTATAGGGAATACAAGGTAGCCACTTGCTTTTGCAATTCTAACCATGGTCTCTTGGCTATGAGCATAGCCATGTTTGCATATCGAAGGTTGGAAAGCTCCATGTATTCTATCATCTCCTCAATCTGCAGCTCTTTTAGGCGGATTTTAGCTTTATTGTAGGCATTCAACCCATCAAAGATAGGTTGCCATACCTTGCCTCCTTCTTGGAGCTACTGGAGCGCTTGGTTCATTTTGGCCTTTGCAACTTGAATGTGCTTTTTGTTTACTTCCTTCTACAATCCCACTTGGTCCCTATAATGATTTTTGATGTTTTCAAATTTCAAGGCCTCATTCTTCCAAGCGGTGATTTCAATTGCAGATCTTTGTCGCAATGCCCAAACCTCCTCCATTGATAGATTCTGGTTCTCAGCAACCTACCTTCTTACGTTAGCATTCACCTTGGATAGTTCTTCCTACTGTTGGTGGATAAAATTTTTCATGTGTTCGTTCTCTGCACCAACATTGCACAGGTGATGAACCTCCACGGTCAATCAATCGTTCTCCTCACAAACTGCGACCAAGTCCTTGTCTAAATGATATTCTTGAACATCTACCAAGGACTTATCAAAGATCTTTATCTCTCGCACATCCTCAACGATCTGAAGTTTGAGTTGAAGCTGTTGAAAAGCTTCATCTCTGGTGATTACGCAGTCGAGGATGGCTAGATCAGCAAGTTGGGCTCTTGATTGGGCTACTTCCATTGCCAAGAACTGACAAGCAACTTGAGCAGCTTTAAGTTACCCTTCTATAATGAGGCTCTTGCTCCTTGCCTAGAGTAGCTCTGACTGGGTTGCAATAATGTTGTCCAGAAGGTTGAAGACATCCGAAAGAGATTGCCCAGTTCCCACCAGTTGGTCCAATAACTCCTCATGTTGAGCTGCATCAATCTTGCTACGTGAAGTTACAGTAGATTCCTGTACATCCTGTAGTCCATGAACATCTAATACAGGTGCTACTGATGCATTGAGAGCCATAGAAATTATGTCAGCAACCACTTCGGCTGTAGTCTCCTATCCTTGGTGCTGCATCACTAGGACTGTTGCCCCTTGACCATCTTCCAGGCATACCAAAAAGGTAGCAACATTCCCAGAAATTTCAGGGAATAATTGTTGTGTAGACACGATTACCTTTCGGACACTAGGATCTGTTCATGCATACACTTACATTCGGGTTGTGGAGAACATCGACCCTACCCTTTCAAGCAAGCTAACCGATTGAGCCACTCACTCCAGGTGGCTCATAGTAGGGTGATAGACTGAAGGGTCTTCTCCTGCACCAGTCTTGCCAGATTTCTCTTGCTAGCTCAAGAGCGTTTCCCAGATCTTGCAGATGTGTTTCGCTATGGTTTGCGAGCCCAGCTGCATTTTTTATGTAGGTGGTGGAGGTGGTTGCTGCTCCTCCTCTATTTGTGTGGTGGCAGGAGTTTTATCCTTCATCATTTCCTGCCAAGAGGTAGTCGAGGTGTGCCAAATTATATCATTAGAGTATCGTGCTATCCCTACCCATTTGCATAACTTTTGAATGAGGCAAGGAAAGGGGAGAGCTCGTCTTCCACATTGGCTCTCAGAAAACCTCTTTTCAATCTCCAAGAATAACAGCTGTGGAAGACTCATGGAAAATTTCCCACTCAAGGTAGCACACGCACGAGTGGAGAAGGCTATGATTTTGCTGGGTCTTACCATTGGGTTTAAGTGGTAAGATGCGATCTTTGAGTATAGCCTCTCCGCTATGGTCAAGGAGCTGAATTCCTTGCGTTCTACCTCGTAGCACCGTTTGGTCCATTCTACCTTTACCTCTAGATCAACCTATTTTGGAATTTCCACCACATCTACCCTAGTCTCAGGCAACCCTAGAGCCTACGCTATTACCTCAGAAGAGTAAGAGACATAAATGTCTTTGATTCTTGCTCTAGACCCTGGTTTCTGATTCATCCAGAAGAGATAGGCCTCTCCTAAGTACCATTCACCACTAGTTGTGATGATAGGCCACATCGAAGAGTTTTACAGTTGGAGCCTCACTTCTTATGGCGTGTTCTCGAGGAATGGTCCAAAGTTTAGCTCTTGGAAGACCATCCGTTGCACATCACATGACGTGATAGCATCAAGATAGGCTTAGGTCAGGGTGACCTCAAGCCGTGGTGCTATCCCAGGAGTCTCATCCCCTTGCGATTGCTCGCTAGGAATCTCCTCTTCCAGAATCTGATGAACAGATTCCACATTAGGTCCTTTTTGAAGAGGGCTAGTTGCATGAGAACCCTCCACGTGCTCTGGCTGTTGCATGCCTCGTCCTCTTTCCATTCGTGGGTGCTTGTCCCTTCGTTGGGATGGTCCTTCACACCTTGGATGCCTTGGTTTTGGTACCATTTGCAAAAAACATAATCACTAATTAGATTGTGCACAAGTTGCTCACAAATAGGTCTCATACACTTTCTCAATTTGACTAAGTTATGTTGTTGGCACAGGCATTTCTTAAAGTTCCCTGGAGTGTTAATTCATGGGTTAAAACCAAAAACAACAAGGTATGAGTTGAATTTTAAATGGTTGTTTTAGTTTCTTCCCTTAGAGGTGTAAAGTATTAATTAACTAACTAATTAACTACACATAGACTTCACCACCCCCCATGACTGAGATCATACCTCCGAGTGCTCAAGAGGACAAGGATCGATTGATAAGGACATGCAATGGAATGTAGGTGCTCGGGAAGAAGTTACGTAGAAAAAATGGTAAAATCTCCCCCCAATTTGTGTCTCAAATGATGAAAATTTCTAAGTGCAGTGAGGTATATATAAGGATTAGGCGCTGCGTCGATGGGGCCGCATATACGCAGCCGTGTATATGTAGGCTTGTTCACTCATTGACCAACCCAGAAAAAACCCGAAATGATGAGTTTGAAATGCCAAATTGGAATGGTTTAAGCATGTGAGAGGCTCAGTCATGGCTAAGGATAGGAGGAAGGTAATCGGGAATCGAAAGAGAGTTAAAAATAGGAGAACGGAACTGAAAAGAACTCCACGGGGGATAAATTGAGTGATGGGACCTTGAAAATAATCGACCATGAAATACAAAGGATGGGAGACTTACAAGCGGGACAAAGAATATGCAGGTGGGTCCTCCCCATAGCAGGCAACAGCCTTAGTAGCCCTTGCATATCCTCAACACCGGGGTCTGTGGGCCCCGGGGCCAAGAATTAGTATTTGCCAGTTAAGACTCCTGCCCAAAAGGTCCGGCCAAGGCATGAGAAATCCAAGTAGACCACGATGAACTTGCAAAAAATAAAGTGGGCAGTGAGGTGAGTTACGGAGAGAAATGGGTGTACAGAGAGATAAGGGAATGGAAATTCTGATCATTGGTCACATAAAACCGCATGTGCAGTTGTGGTTAAGTGACTTGGTAGAACCTTTCCTGAGTTTAGACCCAAAACCATTCACATTCAGTGACATTGTACCAATAGATGAAGCCCCAGCCATCCCCTGAGTAAGCAGATATGCACCCACAGAGAACCACCACTCCAGCAAACATGAGAGGAAGGAAGTGAAATGGGACCAAGTTAGAGGGGATGAAGGAGGTCCCATAACTAGTGTTTGTGGCCCATGAGAGGCAGTCTAAGGGGTGTGCTTTGAATTTCCCCATAGTGATTGCATGATTTTTTTCTGTTTCAGGGGAACCACACCATGCAAAGACCCATGCGTGTTTGCATGCATTCGACCAAGGGGTGTGCTTTGAATCCTCATAGTTATTTTTTTTTGAAATTTTTAAATTTTTTTTGGTGAGGACCACACCATGTAAGGTTGAACTGCCCAGAATCTTCCATGGAGAGAGAAACGTGGAGTGGTAGAAAATCTGGAAGGACACACCAGCAACCCAGGGGATAAGAGAGAGCGACAAATGTTGCATTCCCCTTGAATTCACACCCGATTCAAACGATTGGGTCATCCCTAAGTCTGGGAACTACACAAGTCACACATCAATTAAAATGTTTTTAAGTGAAGGGGTTCCATGCTTCCAACAAAACAGAAACCATGAAGTGGTTGAATGGATGGATGACATGGACTCACTATCGATTTTATGAGCTGAAAATAGACGTAAAGTCCAAGGATAACCATGCGAGGGCGGGAGCCAGATAACTGGGAGGACTATTACATTACCCATCGTAACGAAAACCATTCGTCCCAGATGCTTGATGAAAATAAGATGACAGGTTAGCGATCACGTGAAAAATGAAACACACACAAAGAAACAAAAAATAATGAAAGAAAGAAAAAAATTGATAAGAATTGAAAAATGTATGAACGATGTTGAAAAATAAAAAGTGTAAAACAAAAAAGTGTAAAATGGTGAGGGATGTCATGAAATGGATTAGCAGGGATGACAATCTCCCCCATGACTAGGTGGAAAGGAGGAGATGTGAAAAATAAAACGTGGATAATCAGGTGATGACAGGGTGGTTGCATTGGTTAGGTGGAGCCCATGGAAAGGTTTGAGTTCCAAGGGCTCGTGTTTGAAGCTCTCATGGATGTGAAAATTTCCCCATTCACCATGGCCATCAACAATGGACACTTGCTATTGGACCTCTTCCAAATCATACAGGCTATCTACGTAGGCTCGTACAAGCCCCTCAAGTGGTTCCATGCACAATGTGCTGCTATCAGGATCAGCTATCAGCCACTGGGTGCCCTCTTGTTTTGTGGCTGCTACGTATAGGCACTGTTGAACTGGTGATTCTTTGGTACACCGACTACATGCTTGAATGGATGTCTGCTTAGTGGACCATAACTGTTGCACAGAGTTGCACCCTAAGTTACTCTACGCGATGCATGAGATGTTCTTCTTATCGATCTTTCCAAAAGGATTTTCCTTTGAAATTTTAAGGGAAAGATTGCAGAGTCCTAGTCTTGCATCCACCATGCTTAGCCAGGCCCTTCTCATTATGATTGGGAAGTCTCCCTTGCAATTTTTAACATGGATGACAAGGAAATCAGTAGGATAGGACCACCCACCCACAATGATCGCAATGTCCTCCACCACTCCTAAGGGAATAATGATGGACTGGTCTGCCAGTTCGAGCAGGATGTTACTCTTCTTTAGCAGGGGCAAGTTCCAGTTCTTGTACATGTCATGAGAGATCAAATTGACCGTTGACCCCGAGTCCAAAAGAGCTTTGCATAGCTCGTTCCCTGCCACTTGAAGATAGATGAGGGGGCTTCCCGGATCAATCAATTTCCAGGGAAGATGACCTGCCTTAATCCAGTCGGTCAGCGCATGTGTGAGCATGACCATCTAGATGTTGGAGTGTGGTTGTCTTGAAGGCTTCTTGACTGGTGGAATAGTGGAGGCTCTTGAAGGTTCAGAGGCACTGACCATAGGTGTATGTGAGGGTGTGCGTACATTATTGGGCTGAAAGAAAGGATGTTTTCATGGCTTAAATTCTAGTCCACTTGGCTGAGGAGCTGATTGTATGTTAATAACCCTCATAGTGTGTCGTTGTTATGGATGTGGCAGTATCTCTCCCTGCATCAGTGGAGTAGGTGGTAGTTGAGTGGGATGTCATGGAGGAGTCGCAGGAGAAGGTGATGAAGGATAGAAGAGATGTGGGGTTTCCCTCCTAGGCGATGGCGATTGAGGTCAAAAATACTATGGGGATGGTAATAACTTGGAAAGGCTGCATGACTGGAAGAGTCTCGTGGAGAGACCAGTTGCTGAACATAGTACCCATAGAGATCTGGTTGTTTGTAAGGGTAGCGCTACCTTGGAGGTGGCATCCCCCACGCTTGTGGGTGCTGCCACTCCTGGAAGTGCTCATATGGTTGCGGTGGCATTCCACTTGGATAATATCCTTGCTGTTGTTGGTGGAATTGCATGGAATTGCCTTGTGGGTAAGGCAACCTTTGGGGTGTTTGCCACTGTGCCAAGCGAGGGTTCAATGCGTACACCCCAGACTCTTAAAGATGTGACACCACAGGAAAACATCCCTTAGGATGTTCATATTGGCATATGCCACATTCATCATCCTCCTTGGTGTCAGAGTTTGCAACTTTCTCTACTATGACAACTTTGCCCTTACCCTTATGTTGGGCACATTTAGCTTCCTTCTTCCTACACTGATCGTGGTCATTACCTTGTTCCCTGGACTCTTCTGCAATTTTTATCACACTTTGGAATTTTTCATCCAAAGAGTCCCACATATTATCCACCTTTGCCAATATTTCAGATGCAAACTTTTGTAACGGTAAGGTCTTTTGGTTCACCATTGCTTCCAGTGGTGATTCATCCTCCTCATCATAGAACTAGAATTGTCTTTTTCTAAGGGAAGGATTCTAGTTGAATTCTTCTACACTCTTCTTTTTTCTAAGTTCCCCTTCCTCTTTGGCCACTTGCTTAATGAGGTGCTACCGCTGATGGGCCCTTAGTTCTGACAGTCATCCCTGGGCGTACACGCCAAGGGTCTTTTGCATTTTAAAGAGGAGCCCATTAATGATGTGACGAAGTTATGCCTACTGAGAGTAATTATGACTAGGCACTGATGCAACAATGAGTAGTACCTACTCATGGCAGCATCCAAGGGTTCATGATTCCCTTGTTTCCAACCTTGGATCTACCATCTCAGATTCGCCACTCTAGAGTACATTTGATACTTGTCATTGAAAATTTCAAGCATCATACTCTATCTTTTGATTGATTCTAGCTCCAAGGACTAGTACCAACTTTTAGCTTCTTTGATGAGTGTGTGAGGGAATAGCTTTAGCCTTTGCCAATTATTGTCAATGTTCTACAAGGTGCAGGCATCATGGAATGCCTACAGGTGAGTTTATGGATCACAGTTGTATCCCCCTTCAAATCTGGGGATGTTATTCATATCAATGTGCTTGATCCAGCTATCCTTCATGTGCCTACTGGGGATTTGAATTGCCTCGGTGATCTGAAGCATGCTCCAAGTAGCCAACAATGGCTCATCCGAATCATAGTCCTGTTGAGGACCATGATGTCTGTGATGATTCTAGCTACCCCTCCTTTCATGCTAACAAGCATTACATGATTGATTGCGTGCTTCCTCATGTTGCCCCTTCCAAACCTTTTTACCAACATCCTTTTGCTCCTTCCTACCCTAGTTATGCTCAGAGCCTAAGCTGGATGAAGGTGTAGGAGAGTGAGAGGATGGAGAAGAAATAGAGGTATCACCACTGCTCCAGTGTTGATCTCCCCCTATACCTTGATGATGGCCTTGATCATCCTGCCTAGCCTTGCTACATGACCCTCCATCCCCTTGAGGATCTTGGTCACTTATAGGCTTGTTCTGAATGATGGATTGGAGGATCTGCTGCCCCAGGGGAAGTTTGATTGAATGGGTATCATGAAAGATGGNTTGCTGCCCCAGGGGAAGTTTGATTGAATGGGTATCATGAAAGATGGGATCCCCATCATCCTGCAGCCCTTGCGAGAATAAGGGGTTACTAAATTATTTTCCCTTCTACTGTTCATATTTTTCCACCTGCTACTGGTCTCATGCTCATTGAGCCTTAGTGGGATGATAGTCTCAATAGTCATGGTCCTCCATGACATACTCCGCTCCATGGTCTTGGATGCCTAATCTGCCCAGATTGTGATATAGCATCGCAAGAGCTGATTGTTCAGGCGATAGCACAATGTTCCCGTCCATGTCCCGCCATCACAAATGGTCATCCTGATGTAGGATCAATGTGAAGTCTAGAACATATTCATTAGGATGCTTGTATACCACTTGACATTCTTGTGGCACCGATGGTTCAAATACCTCTCTCTTGTGAGAAGACATGTTGGATGTTAGATGGTCCACGTAATCGATGTACCTTACTATTTACTTTAATCCACCTAGCATGCGTAAATGTTTCTATCCTAGGTCCGTTCCAACAACTTGAATGATAATTTCACTAAGATTAGATGAAGCATGTAAGACTGACAATCCCTGGCAATGGTGCCAATGATGAACAGCTAGGTACCCCTACGCCCAACCATATGAATCACGGGCGTTTACACGCGACTCGGTCGAATTCCGTATACTGTAAGCACTTAACATACACTAGACTTTAACTAGTGAAACCTTGGGTTATAATGGTCATTGCGTTCCTAATCTCACTTGTGATGTTCTTTTTACGATGCTTAAGTGAGATTAAGGCTAATGATTTTTATAGCTTTTCACTTATCTTTCGGGGGCTAATTAAGGTACGAAAAGTAAGGAATAAACTATTATCTAATTTATAATTATCCTAGCTTGTATTCTAACTATTCCTAGCATAAGTATCTGATCTCATCTTCTGAGCACGTTTTGAGCATCTCCTAACACTTCTGGGTTACCAGACGTTAGCATCACTGGTTTTACCAAGTGTTTGATTTACGTTCGATATGGTTGTACTTATGGCCTTTACGAACTACAAATGAGCGATAGCGATTCAAATAATAATAACAGAAACTTAAGTAATTATCAAAGCAATCAACAAAGCATAAACATATTAAACTACTGAATGCATAAAATGGCTAAGTCCAAATGCTGCAAGGAATGCTTGAAGAGTTCATCTTTATTGCTGTCATGCCAATGGGCTCAGATACATCAATGCTTGAATAAAGAGCCGATCACGTTTCTTACACCTACTGCGGGCACTTGGAAAATATTCTATCTCCTGCAGGAACAAACTGCAAGAGCTTTGCTACAACTAACTGAAAGGTACCTAAATGAGGCGAAAGGCCCTCTTATTTATAGGCCGAAATAGGCTCCATGTAAATGGGGCCACGTCGACGCATGGAAGGCTACATTGATAGGGTCGCGTCAACGCAACCGCGTATACGCAGCCCCATATACACAACCTAGTCGATGCATCGACTAATAACACTTCATCACCAAATGTCAGAGCCAAGATTGCATAGATTTCTATAAGGTTTGACACTAATTCAAGGAATCCTTAGTTGTAGAGACCATATGAAACAAATGACAAAGAGTACAAGGAATTAATCACTACTAAGAAAATCTATTTTAAAATAGGGACATATCACATTTTTCCTATAAAGAGGCTAACTAGAATTTCAACCTGTGTTATTAGAGGAAGCATAACTCTAATGGGAAAATTCTAGGAAAACATGCCTCATATGCTATTCTTGGAGATTCAAAAAATATTTGAGGAAAAGAAAATAATGAGACTTACACTTCCATTTCCTTGCCTATTTAGAAAGTTACGTAGACATGAAAGAATTTTGGGGTACATAAATGATATTTTAAGAGGCTAAAAATGCATCATATGCTAAGATCTCCAAGCTAGTGCCTCCAAAGAAGAATCAAGAGTAGAAACTAGCAAGCACTAAGGTAGTAGAAAGATTAACACCAACAACCAACATTTTAGGGATGGAATAGGTAGAATCTAGTGGTTCAACACCAACTGTAGAACGAATGGGATCAAGTGCATCACTAGCACAACAAGATTATAGATCTTTAGTGAGTCATCTCCAATAAATTATAGTGACAATAAGCTAGGAAAGTTAAGAAGTATTAAGTATGTATAGAGTTAGAAAAAACCCTAATTGACTTTCAGTATCCATAGGATCAACCAAAAATCAAGCTTCTTTGCAAGCTAAAGAAGATAATAATTGGGCACAACAGATATCAGGGAATGCTACATCCTTCTAGGTCATATTGGAAATAAGAGAAGTAGTAATAGTTGTGGTTATGTAACACAAGAATGCACAAGGAGTAGTAAATATAGTAATAGATTGTATCAAAGAATCCTTTAATGTTATTATTGTGTTACCATCTAACATTTCTAGAGCCAGAGATGTCCAAACTCTACTAAGAACATTAGGAAATGACAACAAAAAAGGAAAAGAATTCATGACTCTAGCAGAACATGAGGATATATTAGATAGACTGGTGCATACAAGATAAATGATGAAAAATCTTTTCCATATCCCTAGTGATATCACTAGAGTATAGTATGAATTAATCTCAACCAATAAAAGACTAGTCATTACATAAACCAACATGCAACATGTAGAGGTAGAGGTATAAAGGTTATCAGAGGAATTATTCCACTTAGAATAGAAAAGTGCAATCCTACATGGTATGTAACACTAAATCAACTACCATAATTTAAAGATAATCAAATAAATCAAATGATGGTAACACAAAGGTAATGAGAAAAAGAAAAAGAAAAGGCAACATGGAACACATTAGTTGATAATGCTCAAAATTATGCACATGCAAAAGCCACTACTTTGGTGGAGAAAGAGAACAAGAAAACCACTATTAAGAATCTAAGGTTAACTAATTTTGAGAAATAAAAACACATGCTTGAAGAAAGCATTAATTAGTTAAGAGATTACTTTGCTTGAATCAACCTATATATTCAACAATAAACTAGAGTAAACAAAATCTTATTCATGGAAGAAATGTACATAGTTTGATAAAATTTTGCTATTGAGATCAATGCATGGCAAAATGAGGCCAAGAAACATGAAGAGCTTACAAAACATTTCAGAGATTAAGTCGACATGTACAAGCATATCAATAAAAAGAAAATCCAAATAGCCAAAGCCAAGATCAATTCCATCATGCACTAGTTACTTGATTAATAACTAATGTTGGACAGACTCATTCTGATCCATAAAGAAAATATTAAGAATAAAAACATGAATATTTAAGATTTAACAAAGCATATGAAGTTGAAAAATATGCATCATTTCAACCTTTCCATGTTAACAATAGGTAGATCAAGATTAGAACTACAACAACAACTACCAATAACATACTCAATGTATGAAAGGAAGTTTACAGATAGAAAGAATATGAAATAGAAATTTCATATTAGAAACTTTAAACTTAAGGTAGTAAAAGATAGTTATTAAGTTCAAAAATATGTAGACTAACTATCAAGAATTATAGAAAGTTATCAATTCTTTTAAAGTAGAAAAGATCTTATTTGTAGCATGGTACATGAAGGCAAACAAGTTATTCCCACGGTTTTCATGTCCTTGGCAAGGATTCATGCTAGAGAATATTGCCAAGGTAGTATGGACTATTCATGATCCTAGGACAAAGGAAGAAAAATTAAGAATCTTGTTGAGCACATACCAATTTAAAAAACATGATGATAAAGGAAACCATTTGGTGAAAGAGGAATTACACTAATAATTTAAAGAAATATATCAAATATTTGTTTTGTTTTGTTTTGTCTTCTATGTCAAATATGTTATTAATGTGTCAATCATGCATTGCATGATTTTATGAACCACTTAAACAAAGATGTAGCATTCATAGCAAATTAGCTATATCATGTGTATGTAAATATGTCATGGAGTCTATAAGACCCCACATTTTTCTAATAACTCTATACTCCTTTTGTTTTAAGTTGAAGATGAGTTTCTAGTCAGTGGTAGGATTATGATAAATCAACTTTTTAGACTTGTACTATGATAATAGATCAATATATGATGTCATAGATGCAATGTAGTAGCCATAGTTGTATCTAAAACTGAGCCCATAATCATGTCAAACTTAACTTTGGGTTAACCCTTAGTGAAACATTCATATTTTATTTTTGTAAAATTAGAGTTAGTTGTGAATATCTATGGTTTGGTAATTAATACTTTTACAACATCTTTATTTAAGTGGATTATCCTTGGATGCATTCCTTGACCAAGCATAAGGATCAAGATTGTTTCTCATCATTGCAACATCTCACTTGAATTAAATCGACTTTCATATGCAATTTATATTCCTATGTCATTATCTTTCAATTATTTACTTTTCAATATGTGTTAGATTACTTGGTAGAATAAGTACAAGTGAGTAATCTAGTAGTGGTTAAGCTTGATTGACTCAGTAGCTAGTTACTTACTAATTTCAATAATGATTATATTAACCTAGGGTATGCTTGGCAAGTTGGGAACATATACTTATTGTCATTAGGCTTGAATAGCTTTGTTTTTACATTGTTCTTAGTTAATAGAATTTATATTCAAGTAAATCTATTTACTTTTAGCACACTAAGAGCCATTTAACATCATTCAATCATATACCTCACTTAGAGTTAAACAATAAGTTTTGCATCTCACTAACTCTAGTGAAGAGATAATGATCATGAACTTATCATAAACTTGCTAGNACTCAAGAATTCTTCAACACAAAGCACACACCAATTTTTATGTGGTTTCCCAACTTGGGTACTCCACACTCGAAGGGTAGTTCACTTGTACACCTTTGGACTTTGTTTCTCTGAAATGTAGTTTCAAGGACACCACACCCTATATAAGCTCTAAGCTTCACTCCAGAGTGATTCATCACCATGAATCCACTCAAGCTCACAAGGTTTTGATAATCTTAGAATGTGATTTTAGGATCCCACAACCTTTACAACTTGAGCTCCACTCCAAAGTGTTGTGGCACTACACCAACACTTAATCCTGTAGGATCTCGACAAGCTCAAGGATGATGCCTTCTCATAAGAAGCACATCAACACCAGGGGGCAACTAGAAAGAGAATAAATTATAAGGGAAGGATGCACCTGATTTTCTAATCCTTGTACTTTGAAGCTCATTACAATAGTTCAATAGATAGTACAATCAGGTACAAAAAATAGAATAATGTACATAATGATTGCTCGATATTGACACTTTCTTGCACATAAAACTTACACATTCCCCAAGAGAATGAAGTCTTTTTATAGCCTTAATGTTTCTGAAAATACCTCAAAATTCATGCAATGACTATCTAAAAACTAGGGGAGACATCTTCTTTGAGATTGGGACATCTTAGTAATTAGACTTGAATTCTAGGTAGACATCTCATATCCAAGGGAGATGTTTTCTAGAAGACATCTACATGTAGATGTCTTCTCCTAATGGTAGGTCTCTACTATTATCCAAGATGTCTTCTCTACTTCTTTTGTACTTTAGCCAAGACATCTTTTTCTTCTTATAAATGTCTTCTTAGTTTTTGGACTTAGCTTTTCCAAGCTTCTTTTTGTTGATTTGGCTCATCCATGATCTTGGGAACTTCATCATTTTACAGTAGTCTTCATATTTTTCCTTGCTCCCACTTCATTTCTTGAGTCTTCACTTTGACATCTCTTTGTAGATGTCATTTCTTTAGCTCTCCTTGTGGTCTCCACTTTGCTCATTCATGCCCTACAAAAGCATCACACTTCATAACATCCTATATTCTTCATTTTCCTTAATTTCTTGACATACCAAAAGGTCAATAATGTTTTTGCTCCTACTACACCTGAAGGCATGGTTAATTTCTATAGCATGGCTCTTATTGTACTTGATGGTGTGATGGGATGTCCCATGTAACAACACTACTAAGCACTACTAGCCACACATTGGGACATAACTAGAGTGCACCACATGCAAAAATTAATTTTTTAAAATTATTATTTAATTTAATTTTTTCTAAGTTATTTTAATAATAATTTATTTTAATATAAGAGCATCCTCTTCTATTACACAACCAAGGCTAATGACCTAGTGGCTAGCATGAAGAAGTTTAAAAGTTAGGTTTGATAAATGGAGAGTTGCATGTTCAATTCTTGCACCCAAAAATTTTTAATTTAAGTTTAAATTTTAATTTTAATAAGCCATTCTTTACAAGAAATTTTAAGTGACAATATATTCTAAATTGTAAGTCTAATCGAGACCAAATTTGTACCATTGGAATCATCTTATCAAGTACTATGCATTGGACATGTTTTTGGGACCTAAAGCTAAGTTAAATTTTTATAGTTTTAAGGACTAAAAGAATATATTTTGATGAATTAACATTATTAATATGGCATATTATCAAAATTAAACCTCATAATAAATTCTCTTCCATTATAATATGATCGTAAACTTGATGAATGAGATAAGAATTATCAAGCTTACTTTGCCTAGCTCTAAGGGAAGAGTTAGTAGGATAGAATATCATGATATAATCTAATGAGTTTGAGTTTTCCTATTAATCCCTTGGTAAGATCTCTTATTCTAAAAGTAGAGGGAATCTATGGGTAGTTTAATTTCCTTATATCGAATGATGATTAGAATCTAGATAATGGTACATAATATTGAGTTATTAGGATTAGGGTATTTACGGAAGGTAAGATTTATAACAAGACAATATCCTAGAAGACCTTAACTATAGTTTACTAGCCTTATAGTAGATATATAAGGCTAACATTAGTTAATTAAGGAAAATTTTATCATTATTGATGAACAATCAAGGTACCCCTATGCCCAACCATACGAATCACAAAGAGTTCATGCGTAATCCAGTTGAATTCCATGGACTCACTAGTTTTTAGTACACTAGGCTTCTAGGAAGTGAACCTTGCCCTAAGACCATTTGTTGTCTTCCCAATTACAATTGTGATGCACATGGTATGGTTAAGTGTAATCGAGGTATATGATTTTTATTGTTTTATGTTTTATGTTCTTAGGTGCTTAAAGAGAGAGATGAAGTAATTTAATAACTAATTTAATTTAACTAACTAACTAATCTCTAACTAGTCCTAACATAAGCATTTGGTCTCACTTTCTATACATGTCTTGAAACCACATATCCACTATTGGATTACCAAGCACTACGCTACTGGACACACCAAGCAATAATGCTACTAAGATTATCAAGCAAATACATGTTTACGCTCGAAGCAGTCGTACTTATGTATATAACCTATTTAGCTTAACTTACTTAATCACTTAATTAACTTAATTACTAAGAAACATTGAACAAATAACTAAAAACATTAAATACAAGAATAAAACATTTAAACTATCTAAAATGCTACAAGGTTTATTAAGAATCTCGTCTTTATTATCATACACACTGGTGTGGTTCAAGTACAACAATGTTCGAATAAAGATCCATACATTCAATGACTCCTACTACGAGCACTCAAGAAAATATTTTAACTTTAAAATGGACAAACTGCAAGATCTCCACTACTACTATGACTTAATTATGATAAACATGATTGGGAGCACGTATTTATAGTTTTTGGTATAGTACTGTGTCGATGAGGCCCTGTAGACATAGCAAACGCTACGTTGATGCAGCCCCATCAACAAAGAAACACCATGTAAATAGGGGTCCATCAACAAGGTCATGTTAATGGGGGCCTATCAATGTGACAATTTGACACTAATCATACCCTCACAACTAAATAAAAACCTATCCTTAAGTTCCCTTACAAAATTGGAAATGTATGGGATTATTGACTGACTCTTAACAAAACAAACTTTAAAAATTTTAGTGCCTCAGTGTACAAATCAAAAAATTACAAAAATTATGATATACATGACACAAAATTAAACACCATGATGTGATTACACAAAAATTTGATAGCACATCCTCTAATGGTGTGAAGGCAATGGAGAAGATCCTACAATCCTAGACGATGAAAGCTCCTAAGCTTCTAAAGGAACCTTTGCCAGCTTCAAACATGTGCAATGGCTGAGGTAGCTATGGCTATCCTACTATGGCTACAACCTCTGGTGGAAGGTGAAAGGAATCTAGCAATGCCTTCATCTTCTCCTCCTTACTTCAAGGATCATTCACAATCCATGTGGCATCACCAATGTGAGCTAGAATGGGGACATCCCATGAATAGGGCATTATTGAGAACATCTCCTTCATGTTGATAAACTAGGTAGCAAACTATTTGCATTTGATATTGACCATCCTAACTGCATTCTATAGTTGCTAGTAGTCATTCACCCTCTAGGCCAAGTTCTCAGCAATTGATCGTTGATCAGTGAATCATGCCTTGAGAACTTTGAGTTCAGCATTTTCCACCACAAGCTTCTTCTTGATGTCTTTGTAATGCTTGAACTCAGCCTCATACAATAAGTATGAGATGGCCACCTATTTCTCCATCCATCTAGTAGTCAACATGGCCAGATTTGCATAATAGAGATTAGCAAGCTTCATATATTCTATCATATCCTCAATTTGCAACTCCTTCATGCAGATTTTTGCTTTGTTGTAGGTGTCTATCCCATCAACAATGGGTTTCCATACTTATTTTTCCTATTGGAGCTATTGGAGGATTTCATTCACTTTCACCTTCACCAACTGGATGTGTTTTTCATTCACTTCCTTTTGTAGACCAACCTGTTCTTTCTAATGGTCCTTGACTCTCTCAAATTTGAGAGCCTCCAATTTCCAAGTGACTACCTCACTAGTAGTTTTCTGTTAAAGGGCACAACCATCCTCCATGGAGAGATTTCTATTTCTACTACTAATCTCCTTAATTTTATGTTTTCTCTAGCTAGTTTCTGCTACTGTTGATGGATGAAATTAGTTAATTATTTCTTGTGCTCATCAACATTTTGTAGGCAATGGTTTTCTATAGTTAATTACATGTTCTCCTGGAAATTCTACTCCAAGGCCTTCTGAATCTTGTATTATGTGGCCTCTACCAAGGATTGGTAGAACACTACCATCTCAATTGCATCCTCAACCCCTTTCAATTTAGTGTGAAGTTATTCCATAGCTTCATCTCTTGTTAATGCCAGGTGAAGAAATGCAGGGTCGATAATTTGGGCTCTTAATTTAACAACTTCTATAGCCAAGTGTTCATTTCATTCCCTAGCTATTTCAAGTTCCCCCTCTAAGATTATATGTTTGTCCCTTGCCTCAAGCAACTCCGACTAGGTTGCTATAATATTGTCTGAAAAGTCTACACATCCTTAAGTGCATTCATGTCTAGTGCAAATGTCATAGGTGCATTGAGCATTTCAACAATCTAGTCAACAACCACCTCTACTACATTCTCCTACTCTTGGTACTGCATCACAAATACAATTTCCTCCTCACCCTCTTCCAAGTGCACCAAGAAGGTCATAACATTTCCAGAGATGTCTGAGAGTGACTATTATTCTACAAGAGATACTATGACCTCTCTGGCACTCAAATTCAATCTTACAAGCAACTACATTCTTTGCATTGAGAAAATAGATCCACCTCCATCCATCAAAATAATTATCTGGGGCCACCTCATTTAGGTGACTCATTGCTAGTCTATACATGAATGGGTTCCTTCCACTTGTGCCTGCTTATTACTCT
This sequence comes from Gnetum montanum, assembly GCA_015680685.1. Classification (NCBI taxonomy): domain Eukaryota; kingdom Viridiplantae; phylum Streptophyta; class Gnetopsida; order Gnetales; family Gnetaceae; genus Gnetum; species Gnetum montanum. The sequence goes on from MNCI01031828.1 coordinate 68,710, forward strand.
TGTTTACTCAAGAGCCATTCTCTATATGTGTGCAACCATTGGGTAGTTTCAATGATGTATGGCACAATTATTTAAGTGTAGGTGGAGGTGGTGATCATTGCTCCTCTTCTTGGATAGTCATCCCAGGCATCTTCTCTTTCATCATTTCTGCCTAGTTAGCAGCCAGAACATGCCTGTCAACATCATTGATGTAACAAGCTATTCCTTCCCTTAAACAAAGTTTCCTAATGAGGCATGGAAAGGGGAGTGTCTTCCTTCCATGTTCATTTTCTTTAAACCGCTTTTCCATTTCTGGATAGATTAGCTCTAGAAGGTTGACAAGGAATCTCCCACTCAAAGCAATGCATGATCGAGTAGAGAAGGTAGTGATTTTGCTTAGCCTCACCATAGGATTAAGGTGGAATGCTGCAATCTTATAGTGAATCTGCTCTGCTAGTGAGAGCACACCAAACTCCTTGCAATCAATGCCATAGCACCATTGAATCCATTCTTTCTTTCTATTGGGATCCATCTACATTGGGATCTCAACAAGATTTGCCCTTATTTTAGGCAACCAAAGTACTATAGCAATGCCCTACACTAAGTAGGGCACTAAGATGTCCTTGATTTTCACCATTGGTTCAAGCTGCCTGTTGTTCCAAAAAAGGAATGTTTCTTTCATGTACCACTCCCTAGTGGAAGTGATGATTGGCCACATGGAAGAGGCCTTCAGCTGGTCTTGCACTTTGTTTGGTGCTTACTCTAGGAATGGGCCAAAGTTTAACTCCTGGAGAACTATTTTTTAAACCTCTCTTAATTTGATTTGATTCAAGTAAGCCTTTTCCAAGGTCACCTTTAGATTTATTTGTGGTGTTAGTGCATCATCCCAATAGGAGTTTTCTTTTGCTACTACTGGTTCTAGAATCTATCTAAGAGATTCCACCTCTACTTGTTCCCTAAGAGGACATATGTCATGGGTTGCAAGTGATTCTTCTTGGGCTTGTTCTTGGCCCCTTCCCATTCTAGGCCATTTCTCCCTTAGTTGAGATGGTCTTACTTCCTACGTCTACTTTCCTTTTGGTGCCATTTATGCTCACAACACATCCATGGATTAGTAGATATAATGTGTAACTTTAAATTTTTGAATACCTTCTCTCATTAGTTAGTTACACTTTGGTTAAGGTTTGACCATGGTAAAAGGATTATTTTATTAATATTTTATTTTATTAATTTTTATTATAACTGTCACTAGAGATTTTTGGAAAGGTTTAACTCTTGTAATTTGGTATTTAAGAGTTGATTTCATAGTTAAACCCTTGGGGAATTAGAAAAATGGAAAAAACATTTATACCAAAAAGGGCACATTTGTGGCCCCCACAATGAAGAGCTTACCTCTCATAGCCATAGGGTCAAAGAACAAAGTAATTTAGATAAACAATTAGGAAGTTATGAGCTCTGAAAGATGTTGGGCTCTGAAAAATTAAAAAAAAATCCTTTGGCATTTATGAGAAAATGTAAAATTTTCCAAGTGGGGTCATGCCTATTTATAGTATTTTTTTTCTTACATTGACGAGGCCTTGTATACGAGGCCAATAGGAAAAATTTTAAAACTTGAATATCTCGAACAATATAAGAAATTCTTTAATGAATTTGGGATCCGCGGAATCCCAAAAAATCCAAATATAATAAAATCATTGAAGAGGATCTTTGAAAGCTCAAAAATTGAAAACTTTGATGGAGAAAGTGTTTATTAAACAAAATATGTCAAGGAGCATAGGGTGTGATGTAGAAGATGGGTGTATGAAAGATTTTGATTGCAAGAATGACTAAGGATAAGGTGCTTAATGAACCCAACCAAGGGATATGCAAGTGGGTCCTCCCCATAGCAAGCACATGCCTTGTTTGCCCTTGCATAACCTCAACCTAAAGATTATGTGGGCCCCATCAGTGATTAATGATCAATGAAAGTTAAGGACCAAAACCATTAAGATTCTACCTAAGAATTTAAATACGTCAAACCAAGATATGGAATCAAGAACATGGACTTCAGTAGACAAATGATGAAGAAGGTGGAATGGAATTCTGAATTGAGATCATAAGAAGTCCCTTGTGGAGTTGTGTTTAAAATGACCTGAGAAGATCCATCCTTAGTCCATACCAAAACCAACCTCTTTTAGTGAGTTCGCATCATCACTCTAAGACCAATCCACCCCCTTTAGACACAAGAGTGCATCCACAGAACAACCACCATTCCATAAAGAGGAGAAAAGAGAAGTAGGAAGTGAGAGAAGGCCTTAGTTAGAGGGGACCTTCAAGCATGGGTAACATGTCTTTCTAGTTCCATAACTAGTGCTTGTAGCCCATTTGTTTGTCTAAGGGATGTGCTTTGAATTCTCATCATGTTTTTTTTTTTCTCTTTTTGGATGGGAACCACACCATGCAAAGATGTTATTTGACTTCTCATTATTGGATGATATGGAGCGGTAAAAAGTCCATGAAAACACTTAAGCACCAAAGTAAGTAGAAGAATACAAAGAGTATTGAGTTCCCTTGAAGTCATACCCTATGCAAACCTTTGAATCCTTCCCAATTCCAAAAACTACCAAGGTCACCAATTTATTCAAAGTTGATTTAATGAAAGGAACCTCAAACTTCCAAACAAGGAAAATGATAGAGTTTGTGAATCGGTGGATGTCGTGGACTCACTACCTATTCCATGAAAAAGAAATCATGACTAAGCCATCAGTAGAAAAATTCAAAAATAGAAGCCAAAAATTAGCAAACAAAACATAAAGCACAAATCATCATTAGTGGTAGGTAGCTACAACACCACTCTGTCCTATTGGCATAAAGCACATTTTATTAGCAAAAACTTGAAAATCACACTCAAACAAAATAAAGTAAAAAATATATAACAAAGTTTTAAAAAATTCAAAAAATCATTTAAATGTACTAACGATGGTGTAAAATAGGAAAAATTTTGAAAATCAACAAGATGTAAAATAAATAAATTGTAAAATCAAAAATGTGGAAAACAAAAAATAGAAAAACTTAGGAGTCATATAGATGATTAGCACAAATGGCCATCTCCCCTACAATTGAGTTGGAAGGAGGAGATTCAAAAAATTGAGTGTAGTTGTCCATCCATTAAGATATTTGTTGTATTGGTTTGCCTTGGCTCGTGGAAATGCTTCACTTGTTGGATGTTGACCTACTACTTTTTATTGGGTTCTCAAGTTTATATATGGTCATGACCCCAAAAGAAAAGGTTTCATCAATTATGTAAGGTCCCTTCCACAATGTTTGGAAGTTTTTTTTTTTGGGTATGTGTGTGGGGTTCCATTAGAGAACCTTATCTCCTGGTTGAAATTTTACTTTCCATATTCTCAATTCATGTTGTTGTTTTTTGAATGCCTTATGCACTTCATTCAAAGATAGGGCCACTAATCAATTTTCATCTAGCACGTTGAGGTTAATTAGTCTTTCTTTTTGTGCTAAACTTAGGTCAAGATTCAATTCACAAGCTATTGAGAGTGTATAGAGCTTGAATTGAATCAAGAGCATTGGAAGTTTTCCATACACTAACTAATAGGGAGAGTAGCCAATAAGGAGTTTCAATGTTGAGTGGTAGGCCCAAAGGACATTATTGAGTTTTATGCTCTAGTCTCTCCTATATTTGTTGATAGTTCTTGTTAAAATCTTTGTGATCTCTTAGTTAGTTACCTTTGCTTGATCGTTGGCTTAGGGGTGATAGGGTGTTGTTAGTTTATGTTCAACCCCTAAGTGTTACATTGTCAAAAATTAGTGCACGTGCACCTATAAAATGGGTTCCGTTAGCACAACCATGGTCATTATATTTATTATTATCTTGATGCTTATCCAATCCCTTTCCTTGACTGCCATCTTTTCCTAAACCTGGATTGTTGATTATAGACTGTAGGTTCATGGTCACACCCCATCATCAGTAACAAGGGATGGAGAATTATCATGTTGAGAGCCCTCAGAGAGAGGATCCTCATTGTCATTTTGGTTTAGTAGGAACAAGGGATTAGTAAAGTATTTTTCCTTCACAACCTCATGATGCTTCTCTTGGTGTTGATCTCTTCTACNGTCCTTCACAACCTCATGATGCTTCTCTTGGTGTTGATCTCTTCTACATTGTGTTTCAGTGGGATAGTATTCCTAAGTGTCATAACCATGCACAATGTATTTCTCTTGAAAATCTAGGATGGCCACCCTCTTAAGAGTTTGAAACAACATCCTATGCACAAATTGATCATGGCGCATTACGATGTTGCCCTTCATATCATGTCATTGTAGTTTCTCATCCTAATGTAGCATGAAGGTGAAGTTGAACACGTACTCATCTAGATGAGTATATACCACTTTGCACTCCTATGGGACCAATAGTTTGACATCATCACACCTGTGAGAAGAAGAAGACATTTTGCAATAAACAAAATGATCAATGTGCTTTTGTAATTATATGTTGTGTGAAAGTGATGTTCACTTTGGGTTTTTCCAACAATATTAATGATATTCACTAATCCTAGATAGTGCACATTTCAATAAACAAAATCCCCAACAATGGTGCTAATAATGAACGGTCGAGGTACCCCTACACCCAACCATATGAATCACAAAGCATTCATGTGTGATCCAGTGGAATTCTATGGACTCCCTAGTTTCTAGTACACTAGTCCTCTAGGAAGTGAACCTTACCCTAAGGTCATTCATTGTCTTCCCAATTACACTTGTGATGCACATGGTATGGTTAAATGTAATTGAGGCATATGATTTTTATTGTTTTTCATTTTATGTTCTTTGGTGCTTAAAGAGAGAGATGAAGTAATTTAATAACTAATTCAATTTAACTAACTAACTAGTCCTAACATAAGCATCTGATCCCACTTTCTGTACATGTCTTGAACCCACGTATCCACTACAGGGTTACCAAGTGCTACACTACTAGGTGCACCAAGGAATAACACTGTTGGGATTACCAAACGAATACATGTTTACACTCGAAGCAATCGTACTTATGTATTTAACCTATTTAGCTTATCTTACTTAATCATTTAATTAGCTTAATTACTAACCAACATTGAATAAATAAATGAAAACATTAAATGAAGAATAAAACATTTAAACTATCCAAAATTATATAAGGTTTATTAAGAAGCTTGTCTTTATTGCCATACACACTAGTGTGGTTTAGGTACAACAGTGCTCAAATAAAGATCCATACACTCAATGACTCTTGCTATGAGCACTTAAGAAAACATTCTAACTTTCAAATGGACAAACTATAAGAGCTTTGCTACGACTATGACTTAATTATGATAAACATGGCTGGGAGCATGTATTTATAGTTTTGCTCTAGTACTGCACCGACGAGGCCACATAAACATAGCAAATGCTACCTCGACACGGCCCCATCGATGGGCCAACACCACGTAAATAGGGCCCCATTGATGAGGACCCATCAACGCACCACTTTGACGCTCATCAATTATTAAAAGATGGATAAAAGTTACTTTAACTGAAGTTACCCCTTATCTCACTAGAGTCTCTCGCAGTGATGTACCTTGCTGGTATATAGTTAGATCTCCTCAAATTCTAATCACATATATCCATGGAAGTTGCTAGGAAATCTTCTTCGTTGTATGATTTATCTTAAACATGATGCATATTTGATGATTCTTTATGATATACATTGGATTGTAGCTCATGATTTCTCATTGGATTATAGTCAATCCTTGATTTTGATTAGTTGTGGATTATGGTTTTTTCTGATACCAATTATAATATCCCATTCTTAGATGTCATGGCAAACATCAAATATATGCACATCAGACATTATGCTTAATGTATGAAATAGGAAAAATGTAGAAGAAAACTAAACTTTCTTTTTATTAATGTGGAAATAATGTATTTAGGTCATACTTTAAGGAATCCTTGAGGTTATCTTCCTTCAACATCTATTCCTTCAAGACAATCCAACATTACTACCACATTCAAGCTTATATCTAATTAGAAGAGATGGCTAGTCACCTTCATGTTCTACTTTACCTAATACTTATTACTCACTTTTACTAGCTTTGCAACTCCATGCGAGCATGACTTCTAATTCCCAAGTATAAATACCAAAGGTCAAACCCTTAAAGATTACCTTAAGAGACATGCTTGTTATTACAATGTGTCCTTTTGGATCTTATTAGAATAATAATTACATCATTTGTTATAAATAACCACTATCTTTATTACAAAATGGTAGCATTTGGAAATAAGGATGTGACATAGAAACTATGGCTGGGAAACAAAAAGGAGCTATTACAAATGATATTCATATAATTCTTGCAAAGCATATAATTCTTGCAAAGCATAGCATTGATAAAGAAGATCAAAGAAAGTTATGAGAAAAATAGTCATAATATAAAATCACATTACTATTCATTAAAATTTTCTTACACCACAAAGTACTAAATCACTAATTGGATCACATGTAAACAAAATAGAGTGACAAAAAATCTTTATTGACAAAATATATGGTATGATAAAAATGCCATTGGCAAACTAAAGAACATGTTGAAACTTCAAAGAATAGTGAAGTGTTAGCCTAGTCATAAGACTCTTGATTTGAAGGCTTTAAGTCGTGGATCTAATTTTAATAGGAAATATTAAGTTCTATAGGCTATGTTACAATTATTTTGAAAAGTCCAATGCTAGCATGAAAAGATTCAAAGACAATATTTTCAAGATAAATAATTTCAAATCATTCTTTAAGTATTGAAAGAATTGATTTTTTTAATGATTAAAATCCATCATAAATTAAAGAACTTTTTACATAATCTATATTCTAATCTTTTCATGCTAACATGAGACTTTTATATATTCTTGAAAGATTACGAAGGACTTGGCCTATCCAACCTTAGTTAACAAATAATTCTTCTAGTTGGTAAATGGTTTTCTATGGTGAAAGTTAATACTAACCTATGAATGTTTTAGTCCAATATAGGTTACAAACAATCAAGCCAATGTACCATATAAAGATACACAAGTAGCTCACTTCCAACTTGGTTTTTTTCTTCTATTTTTATTAAATGTATTAGTTCAATCATTTTAAAAGCCCTTTGGAGAGCAAGGGGTAATATTAGAAACCTAGTAACTTGAAATTCTCTAAGTTGATCATGAGGTACTTAGGGAATTACTTCTTTCTTATGGGCACTTATAATAAAAGGAATTAATAAACCTTTGCCCCAAATTCATGGGCTTCCTTTAATGCAGCTAATTAGATTGAGTTTAATTCATTGCAATAATCTTATGTAGTCGACAATTCCTTCATCAAATGAATTAAGACTATGATCAAGTTTTGTTCACTCAGCTATTTCAGTGTATCATAATATGGAAATCTTAAGCTAAAAATCCTGAGCTTAAATGGTTTGATTATTGAAAATAGCTAGATAATGCTCCTTTTCATGAAATGAAATTATCCTTTATTAATTAATACATTGGATTGAATATGAAATATAAGGATAATGCTCAAACAATGTAGAATATCTAGCTAATTTGATAGTTAATGAATGATAGCTAATGAATGAATGTGTAAGAAACTTTGGGTTTTATGTAAGCAACTTAAGGTAACCTTTTCATTGTGGTCTTTATTGCACAACGATGTACCACTTGGTTGCAAGTTGCAACATTTTTTAGTACTTGTTCACCCTATCCATGTTGCAAGAATATTGAAGATTCTTTTCACAATATGTTGCTTTGCCCTTAAGTTAAGAGACTTTGAAAAGGATATTTAACATTTTCGCTTACACAAGACTATAGACTAGTCCATTTTATTAGGTTTATTTTATCTTTTGCTACTACAAAATGATAGCAATAACAAACAACTAATGGACATCTATTCTTCCTATTGATAGAATATAAAGTCACCATAGTAATAGAGACTACGGTTGAAATCATTAGGACCCCTTACTATTTCTAACTAGAGGCATGAGCACCTCATTTACACGTTTGCATGTGCTTTTCTAAAGATAATATGATTAAGTACTATGTTAATTAATCCATTCTGATAAATTGGATCAAATTTTTCTAAGCTTTTTTTCTCCAAAGAAGTTTTATTCTACTTTCAGAAGAAACCCAATTCAGTTGTTTTTAATGAAAAAAATTCTATAACAGGTATATTTGCATTTATAGTAACTATGGTTTCTACATAGATATAGCAATAAGCTCAAACATGCTAAATAAAAGCATAGTCAAATACCTCTTTGTATACATCTACGGTTAACTCTTGTGATTTTATAATTCTGTTAATTATATTTATTAGCCTTTGTATTTAAATTCTAGTAATTGTATTTGTTGGCTGGCAATTTTTTAATGAGTAGCATAGCACCTATAAGAATTTATTTTTAAACCAGTGATTTTTTATCACATTCATGGATAAAGGTAAGGTCGGTATGGGGTACATGTACTGTAATTTGCATAAGATAAAAATATCTAAATTAAGCTTAAGAGAGAAAAATTATCGGTTTTACACAATTTACCTATTTAAGGTAGAAACCCTTCAAAGAGTATAACCATCATCTGAGAAATTCACACACCGGTAGCGGAGGGTGTTAAAACTAGTACACAGGCCAAAGTTAATGCCACGGCCCGTAATCTCCCATTTTCTAATTGCATGTTATTTTTAAAAATAAACAAAACTGGAACACAAAAAAAATATGAAGGAAGATGCTCAACATTTTAGCAGAAACGGATCTAAGCTACCAGCTTATGAATTCCACATAGACACCACTGTAACTTGAACGTGACGCCATTTTTATTGATCAACTTTTAATTTTACACCCATCTGGAGCTCTACGAGGCTTGGTCATCATCAAGTTTCACTCATTTGAGGATATTAGAAAACCATTTTAAAGTTGGACTGCGATTAAGAAAATACAGTTTTTTATAATATATGCACACCAATTTAATGGGATCAAAATCCTATTGTGTATGGTTGCATAAATCTTAGGAACAGTCAACATATTTACGAACCCATTATACTTCTCCACGTTAAATTTGGAAAGAATCTAAAATTAATTATATCTATTGATCATTCATTAAAAAAAATCCTATGAGCATGTCTCTATAGAAAATTTGACCATAACTATAAAATAGTGCTGGCTATGAATAAAATAATGACAATGAAGTTTAACTCATTATTGGTCAAATCAAATTGACTTTACAAATTAATTATCTCTAGGATTTCATCATGGCCTCCTCGCGTATCATTTGCTATAAGGAGATTTAAACTTCCATACACCTTTTCAAGGAATATCTATATACACAAGCTGCAGGTTGGTTCGTGTACACAAGCTGCAGGTTGGTTCGTGTACATGTGGACTAGGATCTTATGTGATTAATGTTGGGCAATAATTATAGAAAGGTTTATCATTCAAATACACTTGCATAAAATTTAATTACGGATGGATGGTGGATGTCACCTGGGAGATTTTGCTGGAGTGGAATACTCCCACTTTTCGTGCAAATTGCTTAAACTCTCGCTACAAATGAATTTCGAAAGCATTTGCGAACTTTCACTTGTGAGAAAACATCCATAAATGCATGATGATAGTGTTCAACATTTGTAACTCCTTCAAAGATGAGCCAACATAGTGCCCATAAAGTGTGTGTTCTTTTACTTTTTGGAATATGCATATCCTCTATTTTAAATGAACTTTATGATATTGTGCATGGCTATTTTTTGGTTTTTCATTTTGATCTCTTATATCAATGCCTGGAGCTTTTTGATGAGTTAGAATTGGGGTTGGGATTCTCTCTTCCTGGAGCTAATGCATGATCTTTCTAATGGTTTGGTCTTAGTTAGCTTCATGGTCTAGGTGTTCATTTGTTTTGTTGGAGGATTTTCTTCTCTTCATGATGATACTACTATTGTAATTGTTGATTTGGGGTTTGCACCTCTCATTATATAAATGACCAAACTTTCCATATAAAAATTTTCTATTCATGGTTTATAAAGCAAATACTGTGAATATGTCACTATTGAAATTTCTATTATAAATATGAAATAGTAATAGCATATCTCTATAATGATACCATTGAGGAATGTATTTGCATCTTCACCTTTAATTCATCAAGAAGAAAAATGTTTTTTTTTTCTTGCTACTCTTTCAATGTCTTTCCAAAGTTTATCCCTATGTCTAGGTCCCCAAATAACACATCCATACAATATAATATGATAGATTATAGTTTGAATTTTTTTTTTTACCTTTCAATCCTAGAAACCTGAATCCTTGCACTTGCTTTTGAAAGTATATAGAGCCTTGAAACCTCTTGCTATTCTTTCTTTGATGCACTTCTCCATATATAATTGTTCATATAAATAATACCTGAATATTTAAAAGAATTTACTATTTACATATTAGTCACTCTAAAATAAAAGTTATAACAAGTATTTCTTGTACCATAGATTATCAATTTGGTTTTATCAACATTTACCCGAAGGCCAGATGAGCAACTATAATTTTCTAAAATTTACAACATATTTTCCATCCCTTCTACAGTAGTGGAGATCAAGGTAACATCATCTACATAAAAAAGAAGATTTACAACATGGAATCCAGTTTTGATAGTATGATTATCTTACCCATTGTATAAGCGCTCATGTATTTCATCAATAAAGATACCGAATAGAGTTGGATAGAGTGGACAACCTTCCTTAACTCTAATTTTGCTTTAGAATTGAGATTTTTCTTTTGAATTGTTTTCTATAATTTCAATAATTCCTTTCTCATACAATCTTTGAGTAGCTATAAGAAATTTTAAAGGGAGGCCAATTTTATGTAAGCACAACCATATTTTTGTTCGAATCACTAAATTGTATGCTTTTAAAAAATCAATAAAACAAATAAAAACTTTTTTTGCAAACTTTATGTAATGTTTGAGAGTAATTAACTAATGAATAATTGAGTGATTTGATTTAAAACTTTCTTGACACCTTTCACATGGTTAACATCAACTCAAGAACCTATTCTCTTTTCTAGCATGGTGCTCAATAACTTAGCAAAAATATTACTCGTCATTTATAGATAATACTATGAGTACATCTCTATGATGAAGTTTAACTCATTATTGATCAATTAGGAGATTATAAATGATACAAAGTTTAACTTAGTATTGATTATTCCCTCTAAAATTAATTATTTTTATTTATCGTTACACCCACTATAGTTGACACCCATTAATTGGAGCTTTTAAATCAAGAATCTTCCTACTAGGCTAATACCTCATTGTTTGATGTTGTTTGTTTTTATTCTAATATACCCAAATCAAAAATCTTACACCTAAAGCTAACACTTCATATTTTGATGTTATTTGTCCTTATTCCAATGTTAATAAAATAAATAGACTTGGTTGTTATTAGATGATCTATAATTATAATAATAAAATTAAAAATAATTGATGAACCACGATATCGAATCCGTGATATCAAAGTTTGCCATGCGATGTCAGATACCTGATATTACATCCTGCCTCATTGCCTATAAATAAGAGGCAAGCACACTTGGTTTGCATAGTTAATTTTAGTCTCTTACCCAAACTCTTACCTTTTCTTCCTCTCAAAGTTACAATTATTCTGTGTGCCCATAGTAGGAGTCATTAAGTGAACAGATCTTTATTCAAGCATTGTGTGCCTAAGCATACCTTATGTATGGAAATAAAGACGAACTTTGTGATAAACCTTGCAGCATTCAAAATAGATTAATTAATGTTATTTTCAGTTATGTAATGCTTTTCTTAGTTAATTAATGCTCTCTCTCTCTCTCTCTCTCTCTCTCTCTCTCTACAACTCTCCTAAGTAAGCACACTTAGTATGATCACTTCAAGCATGTGTGTAACACTTGGTAACCCGGTAACGATCAACGTTTGGTAATCCCCGTAGTGTTGCACTGGTTCAGGATGTGTATGGCAAGTGAGAATGGATACTGGTGTTAGGATTAATTAAAGCCTAGTTAATCAGTAGTTAAATTAATTTTGTTACTTAGTCATCTCTCTCCTCCCTTATTAGCAGCAAGACATAAAAACATAAAAGCCATAAAAATCATATGCCTTAAGTTTACTTAACCATACAATCGTGACATACAAGTAAGCTTGGGAAGACAACTATTAACTAACCCATTCTTGTTCCACAAACGCACATAAGCACTTAGCCCTTGGAATTCGACCAGATCATGCGTGTAGCTCATATTCATATGGTTGAGCATAGGGATACCTCACTGCTCATCATTGGCACTGTTGTCAGGGACTTTATTGTTTGTGCACTAACTAGAACATAGGAAATCCTTCACATCATTAGAATGAACCATTGGGATTAGTTAAAGAAAAATAATAAATAATAATACATTACACACTGAATAGACAATCATGTCTTCTTCTTCATATGAAAGTGTTTCACCACCTAGGTCTGATACAGGGAACAATCAGAGGTGTAGTACACATGATAATCTGTCAGTCTCTCAATAGTTTCATGTGGTATATGTTCATTCCAATGAATATGTACTGAACTTTACTTTTATTCTCCACCAGGATGAACAACTACGTTGGCAAGACTTATAAGGTAACATAGTGTTACCTCCTGATCGCTCTATCCCGGGCATGCTTCTTTGTGATCTCACACAAATTGGTATCTGGCACTTACAAGTAGAGTACGTTGTGCATGATCATGAATCAAGAGAGTATTGACCCATGGAGGCACAATGTCAAAGGGATTTGCAACAAGAGAGACGCCATGAATCCGTGAAGGGAAAGTTGTCACAAAATGTCCCACGTGTCCTAAACAAAAATGAGGGTGGTGAACCTACCTTACGCAATTTCCCACACAATGATGTTCCTCTCATTGACTTCGGTCAAGGGGTTGTGTATCAAAATATTTACTCAACTATCCATAACTTGAATTCTGATACCAACAAACACAAATGGTCTGAAAAGGAACACGAACACATGACAAAGATGGACATGCTGATCATAATCACGATCAAGGCCGCGACCACCAAGGAGAAGGAAGCAAGCATCGACATGGTGATGGTCCTCCTTCTTCTTCACCTTCATCATGTCCTTCACCCTCTCCTTCAGGATCTAGACGCAGTCATAAGAAAAAAGATCATGAGGATAAGGGTAAGCAAAATGGAAGTCATAGATGAAACAGTTGAGAAAGGGAACAAGGGTACTCTAGAGAAACACAACGTGAAAGAAGGAAAATTAGGAAGCAACATAGGCATCATAGACGCCACAAAAAGGATGATCATGATGAACCCCTACTTGCTACTCGAAGTATGTTAGACATAACTGAGACTGTCAGAATCCCAACAAGGCACTAGAAGGATAGTAGAATCAAGAGATTAGACATGAAAAATATCCCACGATTTGAAGGGAGGTACAACGCTGATCTTCAAAATCATCTACAAGCATTTCATGATACATGTGCCTTAAAAAACATAGAAAGCGAATGGAAAAAAATTAAGTTGTTCCCATGGATACTAGTCAAAGAAGCAAAGAGCTAGTACCGATCCTTAGAACTAAAATCCATTTGTAGGTGGAGTACCATGTTAGAGTTGTTCAATGATAGGTACTAAACGTACTCTCAAGTGTCCAACCTATGAAAGTAACTTCAAGGCTAGAAATAAGGAGGACATAAACCCTTGGATGCTTTCATGGGTTGATATTATGCACTATTACATCATTGTCCTAGCCATGGTTATTCACAGAGGGATCAACTACGCCATCTCGTAGATGGGCTTAGGCATGAAATGCGAAGAACCCTTGGGACGTATGCCCAAGGGAGGCTATTTAAGCTTAGGACCCATCAAGTTTAAAGATTATTGGAGCAAGTTGCTAAAGAAGAAGGTGAGTTAAGGAAAAGAGAAAGTGTGGAGGAATATAACCGAGATCCTTCCCTCTGAAAGAGGGGAATAAGATTCTATGAGAATGAAGAAGAGTCGCCACTCGAAGAGATGGTGAATAAGAAAACCTTGCCTATCCAAAAATTAGCATTGGAAATATCAACAAAGGTAGACCAAATGTGGGATTCCCTAGATGATAGATTTCAAACCATTCTTAAAATAGTAGAGTCTAGAGAGCAAGGTAGTGATAGCAAAAAAAGAAAACAAAAGAGAAACTAAACATGTACGTAACAAGGGTAAGGACAAAGTTGCCATCATCAAAGAATTTGTGGATTCAGATATAGACAATGATAATGGATGTGAGATATGCCAACATGACCATCCTAGGGGATGTTGCCCTATAATCTCACATCGGCAGGAGTCTAGGGTGTATGCGCTCAACCCATGATTAAACAAAAGGCAAACACCCTGAAGGTTACCTTATCCTCAAGGTAACCTAAGGTAGTTCCACCAACCCTTAACATATTATCCAAGTTGAACTCCACCACAACTAATTGAGTAGTATCAACAATGGCAATACCCACAATCATGGGGAATGCCACAACCAAGGCAACAGTATCCTTACTAGCAACCTGACCCATATGGATATTACATGTAGCAACCAGTCTCTCCACATGACTCTACTGGTCATGTTACTTCTCAACCTCACTACCAAGCCCATGAGTACTATAGGACTCCTTCTCCTAGGGGTGATGTTTCACAAACATATCATCCTTCTCATTCATCTGCACCTCTTTCACCCTTAATTCCATTAGCACTTTCTCTAGCTATGAAGGGTGAAATCCCTACCCAGCCGCAGTAATGTAACGCCACAAGGGCTACTAACCCTCAACCTCCTATTGGTTCTAACAACAACATGAACAAAAGACCTTTCTTAGAACCAACAGTCCAACTAAGTCCTTGCAACCACAAGCAGCTGATTCTTCGACCACCTCACTATCACTTGAAGCTTCGAAGCTCCCTTCAACCCAAAAACCATGCTCAATGCATACAGTAATGTTAACTCCTGCCTTCAACAATTGGATAAAAGTTGGTCATCTTCCTAAGATATTCTCTGATCCTAGGAGCCCTTTGATATATCTACAAATGACTAGAAATAAACTGTGCAAGGCTCTTTTGAATTTAGGTTCTGGTGTCAACTTGATTTCTCAAGAAATGTACAAAGCCTGGAACCTGCCTCTCGTCAAAAAGAGTAACATTCATTTAGAGTTGGCCAACCAGTCTATCATTGTCTCTTTGGGACTAGTGGAGGACATTGTGACCACTATTTGTGGATGGTCATATCTAGCTGACTTCCTAGTGTTTCAAGTGAACAACGGTAAGGGGGACTTTCCAATCATAATGGGAAGAGCATGGCTAAGCATAGTTGATGCGTTCCTAGGAATCCATGATCTTTCCCTAGAAATATTGAAGGAAAATACATTCGGAAAGATCAAGAAGAAGAAATTTCCATGCATCGCATAGAGTGACACAAGGTGTAATTGTGTGCAAAAGTCATGGTTCATGCAACGTCTAACATTGCATGCATGCAATTAGTGTGCACAAGTGACTGATATACAAAGATGCTTGTATGCAACAGCCACAAGATAGGAAGACACCCAGTGGTTGATAGCTTATCAAGAGAGTAGTTCAACTATATAGATGAAACCAACTGAGGGTTTGACTTGCACTTATATCGATAGCATAGATACATTGGAGCAAGTCCATTGTCAACTTCGAAGTCTTGACCTTGAAATTATCAACTGGGGAAATTTGGAAATCCTTAATAACTTTAAGTAAGAGCCCCTTAAGCTAAAATCATTTTTCACCGGTATGGAATACACATTTCTTAAAAATGAAAAATTGGTAATTATGAATGCTAAGCTTGCTCCGCAACAAAAAGAGAGACTGCTAAAGGTAATAAACAAATGGTTGAAAGCCTTTGCTTTCTTATATCCCAAGTTAATTGGAATAGATCCTAGGATATGCCAACATAGAATTTACACTAACCCCTCTATGAAGCCTCAAAGACAACCACAGAGGCATTTGAACCCAAAGCTGAAGAAGTAGTTCAAGAAGAAATTGGATAACTTCTAAAAGCTAGGTTCATCTACCCCATTGTCGATAGTTAATGGGTTAGTCCCTTAGTTATCATGCCCAAAAAGGGAGGTAAATGGAGGGTGTGCATAGATTTTAGGCTACTAAATATGGTAACATTCAAAGACCACTTTTCGTTGTCATTCGTTAACCAAGTCTTAGACACCATTGTAGGGCATCACTACTATAGTTTTTTGGATGGGTACAGTGGGTACAACCAAATACAAATAGCCCCAGACAACTAAGCTAAGACTATGTTCACTAGTCCTTGGGGAACATTTGCATACAAAAAAATGCATCTTGGCTTATGCAATGCCCCTAAAACATTTCAACGATTAGTTCTAACCATATTCCAGCAGTAGATAGAAAATGGTATGGAAGTCTTCACGGACGACTTCTCCACCTACGGAGCAAACTTTGATCAAGCTTTGAACTGATTAGAGCAAGTATTAAAATGATGTGTAGAAACCAATTTAAGGCTCAACTAGCAGAAAAGCTATTTAATGGTCCAAGAAGGCACAATATTAGGGCATAATATCTCATAAACAAGGATAGAGGTAGACCTCGAAAAGATCAAAGTCATCCAAGGAATTACCCATCAACTAGAAACTATAAGAAATATCTAATCATTCCTTAGACACACTGGCTACTACAGAAGGTTTATTGAGAACTTTTCAAAGGTTGCAAAATCATTGGTTGAATTAATGAAAAAGGAAATACCTTTTGAATGGACCAGGGAATGTGAACTAGCTTTCCAAACTTTAAAACAAAAGCTTGTGGAAACACCTATTTTACAAGCTCCTGACTAGCCTAGGCCATTCCACATAATGAATGACATGTCTAGCTTTGCCTTAGGAGCTGTACTTACATAGTTAGATGACCAAAAATGTCCTTATTACATCCATTACGCAAGGAGAAGTATCACTGACACACAACTTAACTACACTACAACAAAGAAAGAATTAATGGTTGTAGTGTTTGCACTAGAAAAATTTAGGCACTATGTCTTGGGCTATAAGGTATTCCTACACATGGATCATAGTGCAATAATGTTCCTAATGAATAAACCAAAGATGAATCCTTGCATCATATGATGGATTGTAATCTTACAAGAGTTCAATTCTTACGATGATCAATCGTAAAGGCACTGAGAACGTAGTTGCTGATCATTTATCTTGGTTGCGATGGGACAACAAAGAGGATGAGTATCCAATTTCTAATTATTTCCTAGATGAACTCCTCTTTGCAAGTGTAGTGAATGATCAATTAACCAGAGAGAGAAATTGGTATAGTAGCATTCTCACCTATCTCCTTACACAACAAACACCACAAAGGTTTGATGCTAAAAATAAACAACAGTTTCTTCATCGAGCCAAGTATTTCATAGAAATCAATGGGCAACTTTACAAAGTATGTCCTGATGGCTTGGTTTGATGGTGTGTTCCTAACGTAGATCAACTATGAGTTCTCCAAGATGCTCATGAGGGTCCTTGTAGGGGTCATTACGCTAGGAGACGAACAACCATTAAGATCTTGCTTGCAAGATATTATTGGCCTACGATGTCCATCATTTCGTCCAATCTTGTGAGTGTTGTCAACGTGATGGGGGGATGACTACTAGAATGGAGGGCCCACAACAATGGATCCAACCTTTAGAACCCTTCAACATTTGGGGAATTCATTTTATGGGGCCGATTATACCAATGTCTAATGGAAAAGCTTATATTATTGTTGAGATTAATTACCTTACAAAATGGGTAGAAGCAGCTACTATTAAGGATTGTACATCATCTAAAGCTACATGATTTTTTCAACAAAAAATCATAAATAGGTTTGGTATGCCTCGTGCACTTATTTCTGACAATGGTACACACTTCATAGGCACGAATTTTCAAAAATTAATGCAACGCTTAGGGTTGAGCAAAAACTGAATATACCATACCACCCCCAAGTGAACGATCAAGCTGAAGTCACCAACGGGAAGATCATGAAGATATTGACAAGAACCATTAGAAATTTAGGTGAGACTAGAGCATTAAATTGGACGATGTTCTTTGGGCATACCGCTCCACATGGAAACTCCCTATAGGCTACTCTCCCTATGAGTTAGTGTATGGTAAATTACTAATGCTTCCCATTCAAACTAAGCTCCGTACACTATCCACAACATGTGACCTCAACCTTGACCTTAATCTAGCACAAAAAAAATGGTTGATGACCCTTACCCTACTAGATGAGAACCGATTGGCCACCCTTTCATCTAATGAATTACACAAGGCCTTCAATAAACAATGTCATGACCTATGGATTAGGAAAGTTAAATATCAACTGGGAGATAAGGTTTTCTACTATAATCCCACATGTGTTCCATAATGTACCAAATTTTAAACACTGTGGAAAGGACCTTATGTCATTCATGCAACTTTTCCTTCAAGGGCCATGATGATATACAAACCTAAGAGCCTGGATAAGAAACAGTTGTTCAACATCCAACAAACTAAACCTTTCTATGAGCTTAGGATAGGTAGTACTCATAGTACCTCTATTGGTGGACAACCTTGCTCACTATTTTGAATCTCCTCCTTCCAACTCAATCATGGGGGAGATGGCCACCAATGCTAACAATTCTAAGCCCTCAGCTCTTTTTATATTTTTTTTTACACATTTCTTCAATCTTTCTTATTTTTGTTTTACACCATCATTCACATTTTTACTATTTCTTTGTTTAGTTGATTTACTCTCATTCATCATACAGTAAGTGCTCATTATGGTGGATTGAATTATATAATATTGATTGCTAATGTTTACCTTTTACCTCTGAATTATGATGTTGATATTATGATATGGTTCTTTTGATAAAACAGGCAATGAGTCCATAACACCCACTCACTCGTTCCACTCTATGGTCTCCCTTGGTTTTTGAACTGTACTATCCCTTTTTCTAATCAACTTCTTAATAAATTGGTGGCTTGGTATTCTTCAAACCAAGGAAGAACTCAATGGATGAAAAGGGTGTGACTTCAAGGCAATTCAATGCACATGTGCTAGCCATTCTCTTGGGTGCTTGGATACTATTTATTAGGTTTTCTACCATTCTACCATTGATCAAATATTAGGAAGCTGAGTGAATAAAAATAAGTCTTTGCATGGTGTGGTTCTCATGCAAAACACAAAAGAAAAGTTGGAATTCAAAGCACACCTCTTAGACATAATAAAGCAATATGGGCTATAAGTAGTGGTTATGGCACTGGAAAGACATGTTACCCATGCCTGAAGGTTCCCTCTAACTAAGGTCCTTTCTCACTTCCTGATTCTCCATCTTGCTCTCCTTCGGATGGTGGGCACTCTTTGTAGAGGCATTCTTATGGATTCAAGAGGATGGATTGTCCAAGTGTATTGATGCAAGGTCACTGAATGTGATTGGTTTGAGTCTAGATTTGGAATGAGTTCTACTCAATCACATTAACCATGACATACAAAAGGGACTTTACACAATTGTGCTCTTGGGATTCCATTCCATTTCTACTCTCCATCTTTCTTTCCATGTTCCACCTCATTGTCTATTTTATGATTAGTCCATATCTTGGTTGATGCATTAATTTTCCTTGGTAAATTCTTGTGGGTTATCTTGCTTCCAAACGACATTCCTAGAGCCTATGAACTCTTTGTTTTGTGGGTTTGTCAAGGCATAAAGGGCATGAGTCTACTTTGGGGAGGACACACTGGCATTCCTTTTTGGTGCAATTATTACATTCTTTCCCTTAAACATTATTTGCAATCAACCATTTCTTTTTTCATCCAAAAATTTAACATCCACTTTCAACATTGCCATTGTTATTTTTTTCATCTTTCTTGTTCCTTATATTTTTTCATCTTATTGTTACTAGAGGTTTGCTCTTAGTCATGGGGATCCTGCCACAAATTTTTCAATTTCTCCACTCTACTACTTGCCTAACCCCTACACCTTGGATAGTTATCAGTAATAAATCTCTAACCCAATTTCTACCATAACCATAACCCAGCCAATGTGCTTCATATTGAGGCAAGATACAAACTACATTATGATTTACTTATCCTTGCTCATTCGTGACTATGTTGTGTGTGCATATGGGAATTACACAAACAATGGACTGGAATAGGAGGGAGCACTCAGGATGGACTAGAGCTAGAGCATTCATGTTGCGAACAAGTCTGATTGCATGGTTATGCATAAACAATGGAATATGCAATCTCGGCATCAATAGCAACACATCTAATTTTTCTTTTTCTCTTTCTCTCTCCCATTCTCTTCAAGCTGTCGAATGAAGGTCTGGATGTCACTTATATATAGTGTTCACCACCATGGGTATGAACACCAATGTTTTAATGTATTGTCAATCTATTCACCAGGCACTTAGAGTCTTCCAACCCATTTCACTACTAGTTTCCATTCAATCAATAATCCCATACCTTCCTAATACTTTGTAAGGATCTCTAGGATGAGTCTTCATTCAGTCATGGGGGTATGATGAACCACGATATCAGGATTGCAATATCGAATCCGCGATATCAGGTCCACGATATCAAATCTTGTCATGTGATGTCAAATACCTGCTATCGTGTCCTACCTCATTGCCTATAAATAAGAGGTAGGCGCACTTGGTTTTCATAGTTAATTTTAGTCTCTTACCCAAACTCTTTCCTTTTCTTCCTCTCAAAGTTAGAATTATTTCTGCATGCCCACAGTAGGAGTCATGAAGTGAATGGATCTTTATTAGAGCATTGTGTGCTTGAGCACACCTTGTGTATGACAATAATGATGAACTTTGTGATAGACCTTGCAGCATTCAGAATAGATTAATTAATGTTATTTTCCATTATTTAATGCTTTTCTTAGTTAATTAATGTTCTCTCTCTCTCTCTCTCTCTCTCTCTCTCCCCCTAAAACTCTCCTAAGTAAGCACACTCAATACAATCACTTCGAGCATGTGTGTAACACTTGGTAACTTAGTGACGATCAGTGTTTGGTAATCCCAATAGTGCTACACTAGTTCAAGATGTGTACAATAAGTGAGAATGGATATTGGTGTTAGGATTAATTAAAGCCTAGTTAATCAGTAGTTAAATTAATTTAGTTACTTAGTTATCTTTCTCCTCCTTTATTAGTAGCAAAACATAAAAACATAAAAGCCATAAAAATCATATGCCTCAAGTTTACTTAACCATACAATCGTGACATATAAGTAAGCTTGGGAAGACAATGATTAACCAACCCATTCTTGTTACACAAAGGTGCATAAGTACTTAGTCCTTGGAATTTGACCAGCTCATGCATGTATGCTCATATTCGTATCGTTGAGCATAGGGATACCTCGCTACTCATCATTGGCACCATTGCTAGGGACATTGTTGTTTGTGCACTAACCAAAACATAGGAAATATCTCACATCATTGGAACGAACCCTTAGGGTTAGTTAAAGAAAAATAATAAATAATAATACATTGCACATTGAATAGACAATCATGTCTCCTTCTTAGTACAAAAGTGTTTTGCCACCTAAGTCTGATACAGGGAACAATCAAAGGCGTAGTACACATGATAATCCTCCAATCCCTTAATAGTTTTGTGTGGTATATGTTCATCCTACTGAATATGTACCAAAATTTATCTTTATTCTCCACCAAGATGAACAACTACGTTGGCGAGACTTAGAAGGTAACATAGTGTTATCTCTTGATCGCTCTGTCCCAGGCATGCTTCTTCATGATCTCACATGAATTGGTATGCAGCAGTTACAGGCAAAGTACGTTATGCATGATTAGGACTCAAAAGAGTATCAACCCATGAAGGCACAACGTTAAAGAGATTAACAAGAGGAGAGATGCCATGAATCAGTGAAGGGAAAATTGTCGCAAAAAGTCCCACATGTCCTAAGCGAAAATGAGGGTGATGAACCTACCTTAGGCAATTGCCCACATAATGATGTTCCTCCCATTGACTTTGGTCATGGAGTTGTGTATCAGAATCTTTACTCAACTATCCATAACACGGATTCTAGTACCTACAGACATAAAGGGTCTGAAAAAGAAACACGAACACATGACAAAGATGGACATGTTGATCATAATCGCAATCAAGGCCACGACCACCGAAGATATGGAAGCATGCACCGACATGATGGTGGTCCTCCTTCTTCTTATCCTTCATCATCTCCTTCACCCTCTCCTTTAGGATCTGGATGTAGTCATAAGGAAAAAGATCATGAGGATAAGGGTAAGTGAAATGGGAGTCATAGATGAAACAAACAAGAAAGGGATAGGGGCACTCTAGGGAAACACAACATGAAAGAAGGGAGAGTAGGAAATAACATAGGCATCATAGACACCATGGATGGGATGATCATGATGAACCCCTACTCACTACTCGAAGTATGTTAGACATAACTGAGGCTATCAGAATCCCAACAAGGCACCAGAAGGATAGTAGGATCAAGAGATTAGACATGAAAAATATCCCACGATTTGAAGGGGGGTACAACGTTGATCCTCAAAATCATCTACAAGAATTTCTTGATGCATGTGCCTTACAAAACATAGAAAGCGAATGGAAAAAACTTAAGTTGTTTCCACAGACACTAGTCAAAGAAGCAAAGAGCCGGTATGGATATTACGTGTAGCAGCCAGTTTCTCCACATGACTCTACTGGTCACATCACTTCTCAACCTCACTACCAAGCCCGTGAGTATTATAGGACTCCTTGTCCTAGGGGTGATGTTTCACAAACATATCATCCTTCCTATTCGTCTACACCTCCTCCACCATTAACTCCATTACCACCTACTCCAACTATGCAAGGTGAAATCCCTACCTAGCCGCAGCAACATAATGCCACAAGGGTTATTAACCCTCAATTTACTGTCAATTCTGAAAATAGCATAAAGAAAAGACCTTTCTTTAGAACCAACAATCCAACTAAGCCCTTGCAACCACAAGTGGCTGATTCCTCAACCACCTCACTATCACTTAAAGCTTCAGAGCTCCCTTCAACCCAAAAACCACGCTCAACACATACGGTCATGTTAACTAATGTCATCACTGATTGGATAAAAGTTCGCCACTATTTGTGGAGGACATTGTCACCACAATTTTTGGGTGGCCATACTTAATTGACTTCCTAGTGATTCAAGTGAACAACAGTAAGGAGAACTTCCCAATCANCAATTACATGCTATGTCACTGTATGCGATGCATGGAACTTTCTTCTTCTTGATATTTCTGAATGTATTTTCCTTCGATATTTTCAGGGAAAGATTACGGATTCCTAGGTGTGCATCAACTATGCTTAGCCATGCTCTTCCCATTATGATTGGGAAGTTCTCCTTACTGTTGTTCACTTGAATCACTAGGAAGTNCAAGTGACTGATATACAAAGATGCTTGTATGCAGCAGCCACAAGATAGGAAGGCACCTAATGGCTGATAGCTGATCAAGAGAGTAGTTCAACTATATGCATGGAACCAACTGAGGGTTTGACTTGCACTTATATCGATAGCATAGACACATTCGAGCAAGTCCATCGTCAACTTCCAAGTCTTGACCTTGAAAATATCAACTGGGGGAAGTTGAAAATTCCTGATAAGTTTAAGCAAGAGCCCCTTAAGCTAAAACCAATACCCACCGGTATGGAACACATGTTTCTTAAAAATGAAAAATTGGTAATTATTAATGCTAAGCTTGCTCTGCAACAAAAAGATAGACTACTGAAGGTAATAAACAAATGGTCAAAAGATTTTGCTTGGTCATATCCTAAATTAATTGGAATAGATCCTAGGATATGCCAACATAGAATTTACACTAATCCCTCCATGAAGCCTCAAAGACAATCGCAGAGGCATTTGAGCCAAAGCTAAAGTAAGTAGTTAAGGATGAAATCAAACAGCTTCTAAAAGCTAGGTTCATCTACCCCATTGCTGATAGCAAATGGGTTAGTCCCTTAGTCATCATGCCCAAAAAGGAAGGCAAATGGAGAATGTGCATAAATTTTAGGCTACTAAATATGGCAACATTCAAAGACCACTTTCTGTTACCATTCGTTGGCCAAGTCTTAGACACCATTGCAAGGCATCACTACTATAGCTTTCTAGATGGGTACAGTGGATACAACCAAATATAAATAGCCCTAGAGCACCAAGCCAAGACTATGCTCACCATTCCATGGGGAACATTTGCATACAAACAGATGTCGTTTGGCTTGTGCAATGCCCATGCAATGTTTCAACAATTATTTCTAAGCATATTCCAGCAATACATAGGAAATGGTGTGGAAGTCTTCATGGACGACTTCTCCACCTATGAATCAAACTTTGATTAAGCCTTAGACCAATTGGAGCAAGTATTAAAATGATGTGTAGAAACTAATTTAAGGCTCAACTGGTAGAAAAGCCATTTGATGGTCCAAGAAGGCATAGTATTAGGACATAAGATCTCATGAACAGGGATAGAGGTAGATCCCAAAAAGATCAAAGTTATCCAAGGAATTACCCGTCAACCAAAAACTGTAAAAGATATCTGATCATTCCTTGGACACATTGGATACTACAAAAGGTTTATTGATAACTTTTCAAAGGTTGCAAAACCATTGGTTCAATTATCAAAAAAGGATGTACCTTTCGAATGGACCAAAGAATGCGAACTAGCTTTCCAAACTTTAAAATAGAAGCTTGTAGAAACACCTATTCTACAAGTTCCTAACTAGTCCAAGTTGTTCCACATAATGACTGACGCATCCAACTTTGCCTTAGGAGTTGTACTTACATAGTTAGATGACCAAAAACATCCTTATTACATCCACTATGCAAGTAGAAGTATCGTTGTTGCACAACTTAACTACACTACAACAAAGAAAGAATTAATGGCTGTAGTGTTTGCACTAGAGAAATTTAGGCACTATGTCTTGGGCTATAAGGTATTCGTACACATGGATCATAGTGCAATAAGGTTCCTAATGAATAAACCAATGGTGAGCACTCGCATCATACGATGGCTTGTAATCTTACAGGAGTTCAATCTTACGATGATCGATCATAAAAGCACCAAGAACGTAGTTGCTAATCATTTATCTCGGTTGCGATGGGACAACAAAGAGGATGAGTATCTAATTTCTAATTATTTCCCAGATGAACTCCTCTTTGTAAGTGTAGTGAATGATTAATTAACCATAGAGACAAATTGGTATAGTAGCATTCTCACCTATCTCCTTACACAACAAACACCACAAGGGTTTGACACTAAAAAGAAATAGCGGTTTCTTCAATGAGACAAGTATTTTATGGATATCAATGGAAAACTTTACAAAGTATGTCCCAATTGCTTGGTTTGATGGTGTGTTCCTAACATAGATCAATTACGAGTTCTCCAAGATGCTCATGAGGGTCCTTGTGGGGGTCATTACGCTAGGAGACAAATAGCCATTAAGATCTTGCTTGCAGGATATTATTGGCCTACATTATTCCGGGATGCCCATCATTTCTTCCAATCTCGTGAGTGTTGTCAACATGATGGGGGGATGACTACTAGAATGGAGGGTCCACAACAATAGATCCAACCTTTAGAACCCTTCAACATTTGGGGAATTGATTTTATGGGACCGATTACACCAATGTCTAATGGAAAAGCTTATATTATTGTTACCATTGATTACCTTACAAAATGGGTAGAAGTAGCTACTCTTAAAGATTATACATCATCTACAGCTGCATCATTTGTTCAACAAAAAATCATAAATAGGTTTGGTGTGCCTTGTGCACTTATTTCAGATAATCGTACACACTTCACAGGCATGACTTTTTGAAAATTAATGCAATGCTTAGAGGTTGAGCATAAACTGAGTACACCATCCCACCCCCAAGCAAACAATCAGGCTGAAGTCACCAATAGGGAGATTATGGAGATATTGACAAGAACCATTAGTAAGTTTAGGTGATATTAGAGCACTAAACTGAATGATGCTCTTTGGGCATACCTCTCCACATGGAAACTCCCTACAGGCTACTCTTCCTATGAGTTAGTGTATGGTAAATTACCAATGCTTCCCATTCAAACTAAGCTCCGTACACTATCCACAACGTGTGACCTCAACCTTGACCTTGATCTAGCATGAAAACAACGGTTGATGATCCTTAACCTGCTAGATGATAACTGATTGGCCACCCTTTCATCTAACGAATTACACAAGGCATTCAATAAACAATGTCATGACCTAAGGATTAGGAAAGTTAAATATCAACTGGGAGGTAAGGTTCTCTACTAGAATCCCACACATGTGCCACAACGTACCAAATTTCAAATGTTGTGAGAAGGACCTTATGTCATTCATGCAAATTTTTCTTCAAGGGCCATGATGATATACAAACCTAAGAGCCCGGTTAAGAAACTGTTGGTCAACATTCAACAAACCAAACCTTTCCATGAGCTTAGGACAACTAGTATTCACACTACCTCTATTGGTAGACAACCTTGCTCGCTATTTAGGATCTCCTCCTTCCAACTTAGTAATGGGAAATATGGACACCAATGCTAACCATTCTAAGCCCTCAACTCTTTTTATATTTTTATTTTACACATTTCTTCAATCTTTCTTATTTTTTTTTATACCATCGTTCACATTTCTACTATTTCTTTGTTTGGTTGATTTACTCTCATTCGTCATACAATAAGTGCTCATGATGGTGGATTGAATTATATAATATTAATTTCTATTGTTTGGTTTTTACCTCTAAATTATGATGTTGATATTATGATATGGTTCTTTTGATAAAATAGGCAATGAGTCATGCCCACTCACCTGTCCCACTCTATGGTCTCCCTTGATTTTGGAACTATACTATCCCTTTTTCTAATCAACTTCTTAATAAATTGGTGGCTTGGTATTCTTCAAACCAAGGAAGGACTCAATGGATGATAAGGGTATGACTTCAAGGGAATTCAATGCATGTGTGCTGGCCATTCTCTTGGGTGCTTGGATGCTCTTTCTTAGGTTTTCCACCATTCTACCATTGATCAAATATTAAGAAGCTGAGTGAATAAAAATAAGTCTTTGCATGGTGTGGTTCTCATGAAAAACACAAAAAAAGTAGGAATTCAAAGCACACCTCTTAGACATAATAAAGGAATATGGGCTACAAGCACTAGTTATGTCACTGGAAAGACATGTTACCCATGCTTGAAGGTTTCCTCTAACTAAGGCCATTTTTGGCTTCCTGCTTCTCCATCTCGCTCTCCTTTAGATGGTGGGCACTCTTTGTGGAGGAATTCTTTTGGATTTAAGAGGATGGATTGGCCAAGTGTATTGATGCAAGGTCACTGAATGTGGTTAGTTTGAGTCCATATTTGGAATGAGTTCTACTCAGTCACATTAACCATGACATACACAAGGGATTTTACGCAACCTTGCTCTTGGGATTCCATTCCATTTCTACTCTCCATCTTTCTTTCCATGTTCCACCTCATTGCCAATTTTATGATTAGTCCATATCTTGGTTGATGCATTATTTTTCCTTGGTAAATTCTTATGGGTTAGTTTTTAACTCTTGCTTCCAAATGACATTCCTAGAGCCTATGGACTCTTTGGTTTGTGGATTTGTCAGGGCATAAAGGGCATGAGCTTGCTTTGGGGAGGACCCACTAGCATTTCTTTTTGGTGCAATTGTTACGTTCTTTCCCTTAAACATTATCTACAATCAACCATTTCTTGTTTCATCCCCATCTTTGACATCCACTTTATCGATGTTGCCGCTGTTATTTTTCACTTCTTCTTGTTCCTTATATTTTTTCATCTCATTGCTACCAAAGGTTCGCTCTTAGTTGTGGGGGCCATGGCACAAATTTTTCAATTTCTCCACTCTACTACTTGCCTAACCCCTACACCTTGGGTAGTTATTAATAATAAATCTCTAACCCAATTTCTGCCATAACCACAACCTAGCCAATATACTTTATATTGAGGCAAGGTATCAACTGCATTGTGGTTTACTTATCCTTGCTCATTCGTGACTATGTTGTATGTGCGGATGGTGATTACATGAACAATAGAATACAATAGGAGGGAGCACTCTAGATGGACTAGAGGTGGAGCATTCACACCAAGAACAAGTTTGATTGCATGGTTATGGATAAACAACGGAATGCGCAATCTTGGCATTAGTAGCAATGCACCTCATTTTTCTTTTTCTTTTTCTCTCTCCCATTCTCTTCAAGCTATCAAATGAAGGTTTGGATGTCACTTATGTACAATGTTCACCACCATGGGTATGAACACCAATGTTGTAATGGATTGTCAATCCATTCACCAGGCACTTAGAGTCTGCCATCCCATTTCACTACTAGTTTTCATTCAATCAATAATCCCATACCTTCCCAATATTTTGTAAGGAACTTGAGGACGAGTTTTCATTCAGTCATGGGAGTATGATGAACTACGATATTAGGACCACGATATCGAATCACGATATCAGGTTTGCGATATCGGAGCTTGCCATGTAATCTCAGATACTTGATATCACATCCTACCTCATTAGCTATAAATAAGAGGTAGGTGCATTTGGTTTGCACAGTTAATTTTAGTCTCTTACACAAAATCTTGTCTTTCCTCCCTCTTAGAGTTATAATTATTTCTACGTGCCTACAGTAGGAGTCATAAAGTAAATGGATCTTTATTGGAGCATTGTGTACCTGAGCACACCTTGTGTACGACAATAAAGATGAAATTTATAATAAACCTTGCAGCATTCAGAATAGATTAATTAATGTTATGTTTAGTTATTTAATGCTTTCCTTAGTTAATTAATGTTCTCTCTCTCTCTCTCTCTCTCTC
>MNCI01031828.1:97626-168125 GCA_015680685.1 Gnetum montanum
TCCTAAGTAAGCACACTTAGTACAATCACTTCAAGCATGGGTGTAGTACTTGGTAACCTAGTAACGATCAGCGTTTGGTAATCCCAGTAGTGTTACACTAGTTGAAGATGTGTACAAAAAGTGAGAATAGATACAAGTGTTAGAATTAGTTAAAGCCTAGTTAATCAGTAGTTAAATTAATTTAGTTACTTAGTTATCTCTCTCCTCCCTTATTAGCAGCAAGACATAAAAACATAAAATCCATAAAAAGCATATGCCTCAAGTTTACTTAACCATACAATCATGACATACAAGTAAGCTTGGGAAGACAATGATTAACCAACCCATTCTTGTTCCACAAAGGCGCACAAGCACTTAGTCCTTGGAATTCGACCGAATCATGCGTGTATGCTCATATTCGTATGGGTTGAGCATAGGGATACATCACCACTCATCATTTATGATGAACCACGATATCGAGACCGTGATATCNCGAATTCGACCGAATCATGCGTGTATGCTCATATTCGTATGGGTTGAGCATAGGGATACATTACCACTCATCATTTATGATGAACCACGATATCGAGACCGTGATATCAAATTTGCATTATCAAGTTTATTATATTGGAGCTTGCCATGCGATGTCGAATACCTGATATCACATCCTACCTCATTGCCTATAAATAAGAGGTGAGCACACTTGGCTTGCATAGTTAATTTTAGTCTCTTATCCAAACTCTTGCCTTTTCTCCCTCTAAGAGTTAGAATTATTTCTGCATGCCCACAGTGGAAGTCATGAAGTGAACGGATCTTTGTTCAAGCATTGTGTACCTGAGCACACCTTGTGTACAGCAATAAAGACAAACTTTATGATACACCTTGCAACATTCAAAATAGATTAATTAATGTTATTTTCCATTATTTAATGCTCTCCTTAGTTTATTAATGTTCTCTCTCTCTCTCTCTCTCTCTCTCTCTCTCTCTCTCTTTCTCCCTAAAACTCTCCTAAGTAAGCACACTCAGTACAATCACTTCGAGCATGTGTGTAACACTTGGTAACTTAGTAACGATCAGTGTTTGGTAATCCCAATAGTGTTGCACTAGTTCAAGATGTGTACGCCAAGTGAGAACAGATACTGGTGTTAGGATTAATTAAAGCCTAGTTAATTAGTAGTTAAATTAATTTAGTTACTTAGTTATCTCTCTCCTCCCTTATTAGCAGCAAGACATAAAAACATAAAAGCCATAAAAATCATATGCCTCAAGTTTACTTAACCATAAAATCATGACATACAAGTAAGCTTGGCAAGACAACGATTAATCAACCCATTCTTGTTCCACAAAGGCGCATAAGCACTTAGCCCTTGGAATTCGACTGGATCATGCGTGTACACTCGTATTCGTATGGTTGAGCATAGGGATACCTCACCACTCATCATTAGCGTCATTGCCGAGGACTTTGTTGTTTGTGCACTAACCAGAACATAGAAAATCATTCACATCGTTGGAATGAACCCTTGGGGTTAATTAAAGAAAAATAATAAATAATAATACATTGCACACTGAATAGACAATCATGTCTCCTTCTTTGTACAAAAGTTTTTCACCACCTAGGTCTAATACAGGGAACAATCGGAGGCATAGTACACATGATAATCTTCCAGTCCCTCAACAGTTTGGTGTGGTATATGTTCATCCTGATGAATATGTACCAAACTTTACCTTTATTCTCCACCAAGATCAACAACTACGTTGGTAAGAATTAGAAGGTAACATAGTGTTACCTCCTGATTGCTCTATCTTGGGCATGCTTCTTCGTGATCTCATATGAATTGGTATGCAGAACTTATAGGCATATTACGTTGTGCATGATCATGACTCAAGAAAGTATCAACCCATGGAGCCACAACATCAAAGGGATTTGCAACAGGAGAGACACCATGAATCCATGAAGGAAAAGTTGTCACAAAATTTCCCACATGTCCTAAGTGAAAATGAGGGTGGTGAACTTGCCTCAAGTAGTCACCCACACAATGATGTTCCTTCTGTTGACTTCGATCAAGGGGTTGTGTATCAGAATCTTTACTCAACTATCGATAACCCAAATTCTGGTACCAATAGGCACAAAGGGTCTAAAAAGGGAACACGAACACATGACAAAGATGGACATGTTGATCGTAATCACAATCAAGGCCACGACCACCAAAGAGAAGGAAGCAAGCACCAACATGGTGACAGTCCTCCTTCTTCTTCACCTTCATCATCTCCTTCACCCTGTCCTTCGGGATCTGGATGCATTCATAAGGAAAAAGACCATGAGATTAAGGGTAAGAAAAATGGGAGTCATAGATGAAATAGTTGAGAAAGGGGATGAGGGCACTCTAGAGAAACACACCATGAAAGAAGGGAAAGTAGGGAACAACATAGGCATCATAGATGCCACGGATAGGATGAAGCCCTACTCACTAATCAAAGTATGTTAGACATAATTGAGGCTATTAGAATCCTAACAAGGCACTAAAAGGATAATAGGATCAAGAGATTAGACATGAACAATATCCCACGATTTGAAGCGGGGTACAACATTGATCCTCAAAATCATCTACAAGCATTTCGTGATGCATGTGCCTTACAAAACATAGAAAGCGAATGACAAAAACATAAGTTGTTCCCTTGGATACTAGTCAAAGAAGTAGAGAGCTAGTACCGGTCCTTAGAACCAGAATCCATTCATAGGTGGAGTACCATGTTAGAGTTGTTCAACAATAAGTACCAAATGTAGTCCTGAGTGTCCAACCTACGAAAGCAAATTCAAGGTTGGAAACAAGGAAGACATGAACCCTTGAATGCAGCCATGGGTCGATATTATGCACTGTTACATTGTTGTCTTGGCCATGGTTATTCACAGAGGGATCAACTACACCATCTCGTAGATGGGCTTAGGCATGAAATGCGAAGAGCCCTTGGGACGTATGCCCAAGGGAGGCTATCTAAGCTTAGGACCCATCAAGTTCAAAGATTATTGGAGCAAGTTGCTAAAGAAGAAGGTGAGTTAAGGAAAAGAAAGAGTGCGGAGGAATATAATTGATATCCTTCCCTCTAAAAGAGGGGAGTAAGATTCTATGAGGATGAACAAGAGTCACCACTCGAAGATATGGTGAATAAGAAAACCTTGCCTATCCAAAAATTAGCATCAAAAGTATCGGTAAAGGTAGACCAAATGTGGGATTCCCTAGATGATAGATTTCAAACCATTCTTAAAATAGTAGAGGAGTCTAGAGAGCAAGGTAGTGATGGCGAAAAAAGAAAAAATAGAGAAACTAAACATGCATGTAACAAGGGTAAGGAAAAATTTGCCATCATTAAAGAAGTTGTGGATTCAGATATAGACAATGATAGTGGATGCGAGATATGCCAATATGACCATCCTAGGGGATGTTGCCCTATAATCTCACATCTGTAGGAGTCTAGGGTGTATGTGCTCAGCCGACGATTAAATAAAAGGAAAACACCCTGAAGGTTACCTTATCCTCAAGGTAACCTAAGGCAGTTTCACCAACCCTTAACATATTATCCAAGTGGAACTTTGCCACAACCAATCGAGTAGTATCAACAGTGGAAATACCCACAATCATGGGGAATTCCACCACTAAGGCAACAGTATCCTTATCAGCAACCTGACATGTATGGATATTACATGCAGCAACTAGTCTCTACACGTGACTCTACTGATCATGTCACTCCTCAACCTCACTACCAAGCCCATGAGTATTATAGGACTCCTTCTCCTATGGGTAATGTTCCACAAACATATCATCCTTCTCATTTGGCTGCACCTCTTCCACCCTTAACTCCATTACCACCTACTCCAACTATGCAGGGTGGAATCCCTACCTAGCCGTAGCAACGTAATGCCACAAGGGCTGTTAACCCTCAACCTACTATTGGTTCTGACAACCGCATGAAGAAAAGACCTTTCTTTAGAACCAATAGTCCAACTAAGCCCTTGCAACCACAAGCGGCTGATTCTTCAGCCACGTTACTATCACTTAAATCTTCGGAGCTCCCTTCAACCCAAAAATCGCATTCAACGCATATGGTCATGTTAACTCATGTCATCATCAATTGGATAAAATCTAGCCATCTTCCTAGGATATTCTCTGATCCTGGGAGTCCTTTGATATATCTACAAATCACTAGAAACGAACCGTGCAAGGCTCTTTTGGATTCAGGTTCTAGTGTCAACTTGATTTCTTAAGAAATGTACAAAGCCTAGAACCTGCCTCCACTCAAAAATAGTAACATTCGTTTAGAGTTGACCAACTAGTCCATCACTATCCTGTTGGGACAAGTGGAGGAAATTGTCACCACTGTTTGTGGGTGGTTGTATCTAGCCAACTTCCTAGTGATTCAAGTGAACAATGGTAAGGGGGACTTCCCAATCATAATGGGAAGAGCATGGCTAAGCACAGTTGACGCATACCTAGGAATCCACGATCTTTCCCTAGAAATATCAAAGGAAAATACATTCAAAAAGATTGAGAAGAAGAAAGTTCCATGCATCACGTATAGTGATATAGGGTGTAATTGCGTACAGAAGTCATGGTTCGTGCAACGTCTAACATTACCTGCATGCAATCAGTATGCACAAGTAGCTAATATACAAAGATGCCTATATGCAGTAGCCACAAGATAAGAAGGCACCCAGTGGTTGACAACTGATCAAGACAGTAGTTCAACTATATGCATGGAACCAACTAAGGATTTGACTTACACTTATATCGATAGCATAGACACATTGGAGCATGTCCATCACCAACTTCCAAGTCTTGACCTTGAAAATATCAACTGGGGGAAGTTGGAAATCCATGATAATTTTAAGCAAGAGCCCCTTGAGCTAAAACCATTGCCCATCAGTATGGAATACATGTTTCTTAAAAATGGAAAATCGGTAATTATTAACGCAAAGCTTGCTTAGCAACAAAATGAGAAACTGCTGACGGTAATAAACAAATGGTCAAAAGTCTTCGCTTGGTCATATCCCGAATTAATTGGAATAGATCCTAAGATATGCCAACATAAAATTTACACTAACCCCTCCATGAAGCGTCGAAGACAACCCCAGAAGCATTTGAACCCAAAGCTAAAGCAAGTAGTTAAGGAAGAAATCAAACAGATTCTAAAAGCTGGGTTCATCTACCCCATTGCCGATAGCGAATGGGTTAGTCCCTTAGTTATCGTGCCCAAAAAGAGAGGCAAATGGAGGGTGTGCATAGATTTCAGACTACTAAATATGGCAATATTCAAAGACCAATTTCCATTGCCATTCGTTGACCAAGTCTTAGACAACATTGCAGGGCATCGCTACTATAGTTTTCTGGATGGGTACAGTGGGTACAACCAAATACAAATAGCCCTAGAGCACCAAGCCAAGACTACGCTCACCGGTCTTTGGGGAACATTTGCATACAAATAGATGCCATTTGGCTTGTGCAATGCCTATGCAACATTTCAATGATTAGTTCTAAGCATATTCCAGTAGCAAATAAGAAATGGTGTGAGAGTCTTCATGGACGACTTCTCCACCTATGGAGCAAACTTTGATCAAGCCTTGGACCAGTTGGAGCAAGTATTAAAATGATGTGTAGAAACCAATTTAAGGCTCAATTGGCAAAAAACCCATTTAATGGTCCAAGAAGGCATAGTATTAGGGCATAAGATCTCATGAACAGGGATATAGCTAGACCCCAAAAAGATCAAAGTCATCCAAGGAATTACCCATCAACCAGAAACTGTAAAAGATATCTGGTCATTCCTTGGACACACTAGCTACTACAAAAGGTTTATTGAGAACTTTTCAAAGGTTCCAAAACCATTGTGAATTAATGAAAAAGGACGTACCTTTCAAATGGACTAGGGAATGCAAACTAGCTTTCCAAACTTTAAAACAAAAGCTTGTAGAAACACCTATTCTACAAGCTCCTAACTAGTCCAGGTCGTTCCACATAATGACTGACGCGTCCAACTTGCCTTAGGAGCTGTACTTACATAGTTAGATAACCAAAAACATCCTTATTACATCCACTGTGCAAGTAGTGCACAACTTAACTACACAACAGAGAAAGAATTAATGGTTGTAGTGTTTACACTAGAAAAATTTAGGCACTATGTCTTGGGCTATAAGGTATCGTACACATGGATCATAGTGCAATAAGGTTCCTAATAAATAAACCAACTACAAGCACTATTTTTTTATAATTATATTATTACAACAATTAATGTTAATGTTGTGATATATTGTAGTATTAAATATTTAATTATAGGTATCTACAATGTACTTAATATAAAATATTATTCCAATCATTTTATTGTTGTTAATGTACATTTTATATCTAGTTAACACTACATGTGGATGTCCATCCCACACTATAAATATGACTCCAAAGAAGCCTCGAAGGTAGTGTGTTTACTTTCATCTCTGTGTTATCTACTTTCCCATTTTCTCTTGTCCATTGCATTTGTGTAATTCTCTTTGAGCTAATAAAGATCTAGGAGCCTATTTCTTCCTAGGTTTTCTTATCATTTTTCCCTAGAATATATTCCTATGTTTTTCTATTAATTTATTTTTACTACTACCACAAATGATCTTAGTGAATATGCAAAAATTTAACCTTGTTTAAGGTACTATTTCCAAGCTCAAACTAAAGTCTTACCAAACTAAAGTCTTACCAAAAACAAGCACATCAATATAACTCCAAATAATAGTATCTTTTTAATGTCAAAAGACATGTTTTCCCGTACTTACAATTATGCATTCCCAAACCTTTGATAATCCTCTTTAGATGTTCCATTCATTTGTCCCTCCACTTGATATGATGAACATGAAACTTGAAATTGTAATTTTGGCCGAGAGGTTAACTTGTATGACAGGACGACACGGGTGGGGTGAGACACGGGTGAATTTTGTCCACACCAACAAACGAGAAAACAATTGCTGTTTTGGACACAGCCAAGTCAGACACCAAGAACACAAAAATGAATCAAGCCCAACTACACGCTCTACGCCCATCTTGACAGTGGCGCCAGACTTCTGGTCATCCAACTATGCGAAGCATTTGAAAATTTCTAAATTGATTTCCGACGACCTGGCTCTCGTACGCCATCCTTAAATCTTTCACGGAAGTTTATTCCTGCAGTTTTTGCTTTCTTTTTATATTTCTTTTATACCGAAACCATTAAACTATGCTTTTGGCGCGGATATAATGTGATGAGATCGAAACTGGATAAGGAATGAACATGCATAGCATGGCTAACATACAAAAGATCAGGGCAGGGGCAGGGGCAGGTCTCACAGCAGATCGGAAACGCGATTGCAAGTTTGCGTGATTGATTTAGAACAGGCTTGTGTGCTCTTAAACATAACTTGTGTGCCGGGTTGTTAAACGAAACTTTGACAATGCGGGCGTGTAAGGGCATGATACGAATTGCAGGAAAGATTACTGTAAGAAAAAAAAAACCAAAGGTAGGATAAGGTCACAGGCTCAGCAGTGTCAGCGTTGGTCAGTTGGAATTTGTAGTTTTGTTTTCTTGCTTACTATTTTCTAAATGCGTGACTCATAGTGGGCAAGTTGAACCTGATTCANAAAAGCAAAACCGAACCCTCCTCCCTACTCTCACAGCTCATCTCCTGCCCGTTTATAGCGGCTACCGGAGGAAGAAGAAAAACCTAACCCTAAGTTTATTTTTATTTAATTGTATCTTTAAAATCTATTTTCTTTTTTAATTTTAAATTTTAGAATTTTATTGGTTCAACAAGGCCCCATGCCCAGCGTGGGTGAAAGTTGGCCTCAACAGAAACATGCTACACAGAAACCATCTATTTCACATTTCATCATTTTTNATGCTACACAGAAACCATCTATTTCACATTTCATCATTTTTTCAACAAAAAATTAGTAAATATATAGATACACATTCTAAAGCTACTACACTGCTACCAATAAGTTTCTCCTTTAATATCAGCTGTTTCACTAGTATTTCTATTTTTTTGAAAAACATGCCAAAAAGGGCAAAACAGACTTATCTCAATGTTCCTATGGATTACTTGATGCATCCATTTAAGTATAGTAGTTTTCACCGTGACTAAATAAAATATATTAACATGCTTACATGGTTTAAGACATCGTCTCTTTTATTTTAAACTTCATGGTTGTATTTAATATACATGATTATGTTGGCTAGATTGTAAAAAAATTGGCATTGGGTGTTGGGTGTTGGGGATGACTCTATGTACCAAAGTTAATTCAAGTTGACTATGCTTTCTATGGGTTATTGAAATTGTGCTATTAAATGCTTTATACGAGTGGCTGAAATTATGCTTTCACACCATACTAAGATAAGAACATTAACCAAGCTTCACTCTAACTACTAAAATATTTTAAAACTCAAACTCTCAATAACAAGGATGGTATATATCTATGACTAGAAACATTAAGTTTTAAAAGTTATAATGTAATAATGAATTTAGAAAATGCTTTGAAAAATTATAAAAAAAAGGTTTTGAATAGGTAGGAAAATAAAACTAAATTTTATAGTTAGATATTACACTTAAGTTGCATATTGAAGGATGATGAAATGAAATATTTAAATTTAGGAATTTGCAAAAACATGGATCCTACTACTATTAATCCCAATAGGGAAGGTGTAGAACAATTTGTTCAAGATCATTTACAACAACCATTTATTGAAACAGATAATATGATTCATGAAGGTTATGGCAGTGTCCGTGGGTGTGGGCGTGGCCTAGGCCAAGAACGACCACAGATTGTAGAAACTAGAAATCTAGAATCAATGAGCATAGAGGGGAGAAGATAATTTTATAAACGAGAATCAAAGCAACGTGAGTAAGAATGATAATGGATTTCACGAAATTCAGGAATATGATATCAAATTTATTTATGCATTTTTTAAATTTCAAAATAAATAAATTTTTACATTTTATATCTCTAATTTTACCGTAGGTAAATCTTATCGTGTTATTTATGTACTTACATTGTGTTGACATCAACATCCCATGGGGCCTTATCGTTAACTTAAAAAAGGATTAATTGTTGGTATCAAATTAATCATCAAACTAACAATCAAATTAAAATTTAAACTAAGAGTAGTGCCCAATTAGTGATTGCATTGTTACATCATTTTTCTCCTGGTTTAGTGGTGTGGATATAATTGTTAACATAGAGAGAATTACCAGCCAATAAATCATAAATTTCGAAATGGTGTCTTGCTTTTTGCAAAGCAATACTCGGTAAACCAAAGTGCAAGTAGTTATCTACCTTTTCTTTTTATCTTTCTTAAAATATTTTCTTTACATTGGTTGACATCACCTACCATGCCCCACAAAACATACACCTAGAATCTCCAACTACCACCGTTGCCCTCCATTGCTGATCACCAAGCTACGTCATGAGAAACCCTTCTTACACTTGCCATTGCTACACCCTAGGCTTGTCTTACAGTACTGTTGAAACCCTAGCACCACAGTTTCATTGCCTAGTCTCTCATTACTCTAATCATCAACCGCGTGCCTTATTCTCTCCCTTCTATTGCATTGGCCCATCTTACACCACAGAGTCTAATGAATTCACCATCGCCATGCATCTCTTTCCCATGCCATGCCACTATAACTCTTTCCCATCTCCATCATTCCTTGTTACTCTTCACATCTACATTCTTGCATTTTGCCAATCCTCCTACTATTGCTACCACTACGCTCCTAGACCCCTGCAGAGGGCCACGCAATCCCTCACCGCATGTAGTAAACCTTCAATGATGTTTGTGCACATGTACTCTAACCTTGGGTCATCACCAATGCACTTGCCTTCTCCACTAACTCCCTCTCATGAGTTGTGTTATCAACCATCTACACTCCCTCGTATACTACCATGGCTACCAAGTTACGCCTTATTCACTACTATTGTTCCTTCACCCTTTTCATTGTGCTACTTACTATGCTACTTGTAGTAACAAAACCCTACATGTTGTGTGCATGTCCCATGTTGTGCATTGAGCCATGCTAACAAAACCCTCATTACTAGTGTAGCGAATCATTGGCTACACCATGCACGACGCTCAAACCCTCGTACGCACACTACGTCCACTACTACCTTGGATCTGCCATCCATCACTAACTCCATGTTTACTCCTAGTTATTATATAATGAATTGATTGATTTACTTTTAGTTATTTTTAACTTATTACTAACTTACTCTCAGTTGTGAATTGATAGGCACATATGAAAGAAATTAAGGAAATATAAATTATAAAAGAGATTTGGAAAATCAATGCACCGCCAAATCTAGCAAAAAAATTATGCATGATTGTGGACACATGGATAGTTCTTCCTTCTCCTAAAAAAAGAAAGAGAGTAAGAAAAGGGAGAAGGAAGCCCTATATAAGGCCTCCTCATGCAGCCAAAAGATCAATAAGGAGCAACTAGTAGAAGGCTAACCACCAACACAAGGCCTCTTCTGTCATTTCTACTCCTGCCTCTTACCTACACTCTCTCCCTTCTTCCCCTTCTTATACCCTATTATTCCACCATAGCCCAAACTTTACTCCTGCTGCTACCTCAAATTGGCTTGACCAAAACTCCATTGAGGTAAAACTATATAGGAGGTTAGAGAGGCTCTCCCTTGAATTTGACCCCAAAAAAGATTGAGAAAAAGGTTGGGACAATGTCCTAGATAGGAAGGAGGTAGCTATTGCTCACCTACAAGATCTAGAAGGATGAACAAGGCAGTTGACTTGAGCTATCCAGTTGTATTATGAGTACCTTTAGGATGAGGTGCAGAATAACCAAGGCAACTAGATTAGTGATAATATATTAAGTTCAAATTCCCCTTCCTTCCCCTTTTGTTATCTTGATGTTCTACTAAAGTGTTAACTTCAAATATTTTAATAAATATTTCATCTTTAATGTTCTGTTCTACTTCACTTTAAGTTCTCTTCAAATCATTATTCTATATAAATATGAGCTACATTTTCTCTCCCGCTAGAAGACTATTCCCAAGCTAGTTGTGCCCTAAGCAAGATGCCTTAGGCAATAACCTTGTAAAATCAAGCACCTTATGACTATTGTGCATTAGTGTGCCTTTATGGCCCAAATTTTTGCATCAACACATTTGATGAGCAGCAAGGTACCCCTATGCCCAACTATATGAATCACGAAGCATTCATGTGCGATCTAATCAAATTTCATGTACTCTATAGTTTCTAGTATACTAGCCTTCTAGGAAGTGAACCTTGTCCTAAAGGTCATTCATTGTCTTTTCAATTACACTTGTGATGTACAAAGGTATGATTAAGTGTAATCAAGACATATGATTTTTATTTTTTTATGTTTTATGTTCATTGGTGCTTAGAGTAGAGAGATGAAATAATTTAACAACTATTCTAATTTAACTGCATAACTAGTCTCTAACTAATCCTAACATAAGCATTCTGTCCCACTTTTCGTATATGTCCTAATCCCACGTATCCACTACTGGGTTACCAAGTGCTACACTATTGGGCACACCAAGCAATAAGGCTTCTAGGATTACCAAGCGAATACATGTTCACACTCAAAGCACTTGTACTTATGTACTTAATCTATTTAGCTTAATTAATTAACTAATCACTTAACATCTAGTTTATATTAATTAATTGCATATTTCATGAAAACAATAAATGCATAAATAAATCATTAATCTATTCTAAGTGCTGCAAGGTTTGATCAAAAATCTTGTCTTTATTACCATACATACTAGTGTGGTTCAAGTACAATAGTGCTTGAATAAAGATCTGTACACTTTCTGACTCTTACTACAGGCACTCAGAGAAATATTCTAACTTTCAAATGGACAAACTGTAAGAACTCTACTACTACTTTGACTTGAATCCCCATAAACATGGCTAGGAGATCATATTTATCATTTTTGCTACAATATTGCATTGACAGGGGCCTGTAGACATAGCAAAAGCTACATTGAAGCAACCTCGTCGATGGGGAACCACCATGTAAATGGGGCCCTATAGAAAGGGTCCTGTCAACATGATAGTTTGATGCTCATCATACCCTCACAATTGAATGAAAACTTATCCTCAAGTTCCTTTACAAAATTGGGTAGGTATGAAATTATTTACTGACTCTTGACATAACAAATTAACTTGACAAAACTGAGTGCCCTAATGTATGAATCGATAAATTACAAAAATTGTGGTGTTCATGACAAAAAATTGAAAACCATGACATGACTACACAACATTAGATAGCACATCCTCTGATGGTGTGAAGACAGTAAAGAAGATTAGATAGTCCCAAGTAATGGAGGCTCTTGAGGTTCTAAAGGACCTTCATTAACGTCAAGCACGTGTGGTAGCTGAGGCAACTATGGCTATCCTGCTACAGCCGCAACCTCTGGTGGAAGGCAAAAGGCATCTAGTAATGCCTTCATCTTCTCCTCCTTGCTCTGAGGATCATTCATAGTCCACACAACATCACCAATGTGAGATAGAATGGGGATATCCCATGAATAGGGAATTATTGGAAACATCTCCTTCATGTTGATAAACTAGGCAACAAACTATTTGTGTTTGATATCAAACACCCTGACTACATTCTACAACTCCTGGTAGTCATTCATCCTCTTGGCCAAGTTCTTGGTAATTAATTGTTGATTAGTGAATCATGCCTTCAAAACTTCAAGCTCAACATTTTCCACTATAAGCTTTTTCTTAGTGTCTTTATAATGCTTGAACTCAACCTCGTACAACAAGTACGAGTTGGCCTCCTATTTCTTGAGTTTTGACCATAGCCATCCAATAGTCAACATGGCCAGATTCACAAAATGAAGATTGGTGAGCTCCATGTATTCCATCATCTCCTCAATTTGCAACTCCTTCATGCAGATTTCCACTTTGTTGTAGGTGTCTATCCCATCAACGATGGGTTGCCACACTTCTTTTTCTTACTGAAGTTGTTGGAGAATTTCATTCACTTTTGCCTTCACCAACTAGATGTGTTTTTTGTTTACTTCCTTTTGTAGGCCAACCTTTTCTCTGTAATAGTCCTTAACTCTCTAAAATTTGAGAAACTCCGATTTCTAAGTAGCTACCTTGATTGCAATTTTCTGGTGAAGGATGCAAACCTCCTCCATGGAGAGATTTCTATTTTTTTGCTACCAATCTTCTCAATTCTATGTTTGCTTTGGCTAGTTGCTCCTACTATTCATGCATAAAATCGGTTACTTGTTACTTATGCTTATCAACAATCCACAGGTGATGGTTCTCTACAATTAACTATACATTCTCCTAATGTGTTTGATCCAAGGCCTTCTAAATCTTATGTTGTGTGACCTCTACTAAGGATTGATAGAACACTATCATCTCCATTGCATCCTCAACCCCTTTCAGTTTAGCATGAAGCTATTCCATAGCTTCATCTCTTGTCAATGCTAGGTTGAGAAATGTAGGGTCAGCAATCTGAACTCTTAATTCAACAACTTCCACAACCAAGCATTCATTTAGCTCCTTGGCTATTTTGAGTTGTCCCTCCAAGATGATATTTTGATCCCTTACCTCCAGTAGCTCTGATTGGGTTGTAGTAATATTTTTTGAAAGGTTAAAGACATTCGAAAGCGATTTTCTGATTCCCACCAGTCAGTCCAACAGATCTTTGTGTTGTGCTGCATTTATTCTACTACTTGTGAACCCTACGGATGTTTACACATCTTTGAGTGTAGTGATGTCTGATGCAGATGCCACAAGTGCATTGAGCATTTTAGCAATATAGTCAGTGACCACTTCTACTGCAGTCTCTTGCCCCTAGTGCTACATCACTAATAAAGTTGCCCCTTCATCCTCCTCCAAGTGCACTGAGAAGGTCACAGTGTTCCTAGAAATTTTTGGGAGTGGCTATTGTTTTACAAGAGATACTATGACCTCTCTAGTGCTCAAATTCGACCTCACGAGTAGCTATGTTCTTTGGACTAAGAAAATAGATCCACCTCCACCCATTAAATTGATTGTCTAGGCCACCTTGTTTAGTTGACTCATTACTAATCTATACAAGGATGGGTCCCTGCCACTCATGCCTACTCATTGCTCTTGTTCACTCAAGAGCCATTCCTAGTATTCGTGCAACCTTTGGTAAGTTGCAACTATGTTTGGCATAGTTGTTTGAGTGGTTGGTGGAGGTGTTGGTCACTACTCCTCTTCTTGGATAGTCATCCTAGGCATCTTCTCTTTCATCATTTCTACCCAGTTGGTAGCTAGAACATGCCTAACAACATCATTGGTGTAATAGGCTATTCCTTCCCTTTGACAAAGCTTCTTGATGAGGCATGGAAAGGGGAGTGCCTTCCTTCCACGTTCACTTTCTTTAAACTACTTCTCCATCTCCAGATAGATCAACTATGGAAGATTAGTAGGAAATCTCCCACTTAGAGGGACACATGCTTAGGTAGAGAAGGTGGTGATTTTGCTTAGCCTCACCATAGGATTGAGGTGGAAGGCCACAATCTTATAGTGGATCCTCTCTACCAATGTGAGCATGCCAAACTCCTTATGGTCGATGTCATATCACCGTTGAACCCATTCTTTCTTGATACTAGGATCTACCTGCATTGGGATCTCAACAAGACTTGCACCTATTTTCGATAACCCAAGCACTTCAATAATGTCCTGTGTCGAGTAGGACACTTGGATGTCCTTGATTTTTACCATTGATCTAGGCTGGTTGTTGTTCCAGAATAGGAATGTCTCTTCCATGTACCACTCCCCAATGGAAGTGATAATTGACCACATGGGAGAAGTCTTCAGTAGGTCTTGCACTTCTTTTGGTGCTTGCTCTAGGAATGGATCAAAGTTTAACTTCTAAAGCATTGTTTTCAAGATCTCTCATGATCTAATCTAATTCAGGAAAGCCTCTATTAAGATCATCTCTAGATTTTCTTATGGTGTTGATGCATCATCCCAATGGGAGTGTTCTGTTATTGCTATTGGTTCTAAAATCTATCAAATAGATTCCACCTTTGCCTCGCCCCTAAGAGGACCTATGGCATGGGTTGCAAGTGATTCTTCTTAGGCATGTTCTTGGCCCCTTCCCATTCTAGGCCATTTCTCCCTTGGTTGAGATGATCCTGTTTCCTATATGTGCTTTCCTTTTGATGTCATCTATGGTCACAACACATCCATGGATTAGTATATATAATGTGTAACTTTAAATTTTTTGAATACCTTCTCTCGTTAGTTAGTTACACTTTGGCTAAGGTTGGATGATGGTAGATTGATTATTTTATTATTATTTTATTAATTATTTATTTTAAATGTCACCGGAGCTTGTTGGAAAGGTTTAACTCTTGTAATTTGGTGTTTAAGACTTAATTTCTTAGTTAATCCCTTGTGGAAGTTAGAAAAATGGTGAAAACATTTCTATCAAAAATGGCACATTTGTGGCCCCCACAATGAAGAGCTTACCTCCTATAGCTACAGGGTCAAAGAATAAAGTGATTTGAATAAACGATTAAGAAGTTATAGGCTCTGGAAGGTTCTAGGCTCTAAAAATTTGAAAAACTCCCTTGGTGTTTGTGCGAAAATGTAAAAATTTCAAAGTGTGATTTCACCTATATATAGTATTTTTCCCTTACATCGACGAAGCCATGTATACGGGCCTCATAGGCAAAATTTTTAAATTTAAATATCTCAAAAAATATAAGAAATTTTTCAATGAATTTGGGGTCCATAGAATTCCAAAAAATCCAAGAATATGATAAAACCATTGAAGAGGATCTTTGAAGGGTCAAAAATTAAAAAAATTGATGGAGAAT
This sequence comes from Gnetum montanum, assembly GCA_015680685.1. Classification (NCBI taxonomy): domain Eukaryota; kingdom Viridiplantae; phylum Streptophyta; class Gnetopsida; order Gnetales; family Gnetaceae; genus Gnetum; species Gnetum montanum. The sequence goes on from MNCI01031828.1 coordinate 113,478, forward strand.
GTACTTAATAAACAAAATATGTAAAGGAGCACATGGTGCGATGTAGAAGATGGGTGTACGAAAGATTCTGATTGTGATGTCCAAGGATTAGGTACTTAATGAATCCAACCATGAGATATGCAAGTGGGTCCTCCCCATAGTAGGCACATGCCTTATTTACCCTTGCATAACCTTAACCTAAGGAGTCTATGGGCCCCATAGGTGATTAATGGTCAATGGAAGTTAAGGACCAAAACCCAGAAGATTCTACCTAAGAATTCAAGTACTTCAGACCAAGACATGAAATCAAGAACATAGACACTAACAGCAAGGTGAATTATGGTTAGCATAGATGGATGATAGAGAAGGTGGAATGAAATTCAAAACTAAGGTCATAACAAGTCCCTTGTGGATTTTGTGTTTAAAATGACCTAAGAAGATCCATCCTTAGTGCAAACCAAAACCAACATTGTTCAATGACTTAACTTCACCACTTCAAGACCAATCCACCCCCTTGAGACATAAAAGTACACCCATAGAACATTCACCATTCAACAAAGACAAGAAATGAGAAGTAGGATGTGAGAGAGGGCCTTACTTAGAAGGGACCTTCAGGCATGGGCAATATGTCTTTCTAGTCCCATAACTAGTGCTTGTAGCTCATTTATTTATCTAAGGGATGTGCTTTGAATTCCCATCATGTTTTTTTATTTTATTTTTTGTTTTTTTTTATTTTTTTTCTTTTTGAATGGGAACTACACCATGTAAAGACTTTATTGAAATTCCTATTATTGGACAACATGGAATAATAAGAAATCTGTGAAAAACACTCAAGCACCTAAGCAAGTAGAAGACTACAAAAAGTATTGAGATCCCTTGAAGTCACACCCTATGCAAACCTTTGAATCCTTCCCAATTCTAGAAACCACCAAGGTCACCAATTTATTAAATATTATTTTATGAAAGAGACCTCAAACTCCCAAAACAATTAAAACCATAGAGTTGTAAATGGGTTGATGTCATGGACTTTCCATAAAAAATAAATCATGACTAAGCCATCGGTAGAAAAATTCAAAAATAGAAACCCTACATTAGCAAACAAAACATAAAGCACAAACCACCATTAGTAACAGCTACAACACCACTGTGTCTTGTTGGCACAAAGCATGTTTTTAGCAAAAACTTGAAAATCACACTCAAACAAAACAAAGTAAAATATATAAGCTAGTTTAAAAGATTCAAAAAAGAATTAATTGTACTAACAATGATGTAAAACAAAACATGGTGTATATAGGAAAAATTTTGAAAATAAAAAAGGTGTAAAATAAATAAATTGTAAAATCAAAAATGTGGAAAATAAAAAATAAAAAAAACTGAGAAGCCATTTGGATGATTAGTACAGATGGCCACCTCCCACACAATTGATTTAGAAGGAGGAGATCTAAATAATTGAGCATGGTTGTCCATCCATTGAGGCATTTGTTGCATTGGCTCACTTAGGGTCATGGAAAAGCTTTACTTACTGGATGTTGACCAACTGCTTTTTATTTGGGCTCTTAGGTTTGTAAATTAACATGGCCCTAGAGAGAAAGGTTTCATCAATTCTATAATGTCCCTTCCACAACATTTAGAACTTTATTTTCTGGGGTACATGTGTGAGGTTCTAGTAGAGAACCTTATCTCCTGGTTGAAATTTTACTTTTTGTATTCTAAAGTCATGACCTTACTTGTTGAATGCCTTGTGCACTTCATTCAAAGATAGGGCCACTAATCAATTTTCATCTATCATGTTGAGGTTGATCAATCTTTCTTTTTATACTAGACTTAGATCAAGGTTTAGTTCACAAGCTGTTGAGAGTGTACGGAGCTCGAATTGAATTAGGAGCGTTGGAAGTTTCCCGTACAGTAACTCATAAGGAGAGTAGCCAATAGGGAGTTTCCATGTTGAGCAATAGGCCCAAAGGGAATTTTTGAGTTTTGTGCTCTAGTCTCTTCTATATTTTCTTATGGTCCTTATTAGGATCTTTGTAATCTCCTTGTTGGTTACCTCTGCTTTACCATTGGCTTGGGGGTGATATGGTGTTGTTAATTTATGTTCAACCCGTAAGCATTGCATAAGTTTTTGAAAGGTGGCACATATAAAATGAGTGCCATTGTCATAAATTAGTGCATGTGGCATCCCAAACCTATTTACAACATTTTGTTGTACAAATCTAATAGCAATGGATGATCTACAGTTGATGACGGCTACTACTTCTGCTCATTTAGTGCAGTAGTCGATAGCTACGATGATGTATGCCTTTTCATTGAACATGGATGTGATGGAACCCATGAAGTTAATGCCTCATAGGTTAAAGGGTTTTAGTGGTTGAATCCACTATTGAAGATCCTCCATTCATGTAGTCATCCCACCATCTCGTTGACAGCATTCACAAAATCAGACAAACTTGTGGGTGTCCCTAAAGATTGAAAGTCAATAGTATCCTACCATCAATATTTTCATGGCCATGCATCTCCTAGCATAGTGGCCTTTATAAGGGCCTTCATGAGCATCTTGGAGAACATGTAGTTGATTCGCATCAGGGACACACCAACAAACCAGGCCATCAACACATACCTTATAATGGTGCCATTAATTTCCATAAAGTACCTTACCTAATGAAGAAATTATTATTTCTTCCTAAAGTCCAGATCTTGTGGCATTTCCTAAGTGAGAAGGTAAGTGAGGATGCCATAGTACCATGTTGTTTCTATGAGTATTTGTTCATTTACAGCTCTTGTAGAAAGGATTTCATCTAGAAATTGATCAGAGAGTGGGCTCTCCTCCTCTTTATTATTCCATCTTAATTGAGAGAGATGGTAAGTGACCACATTCTTAGTCCCTTTCAAATCTACCATTTTGAGATTGAATTCCTACAAGATCACGAGCCACTGTATGATATGGGGGCTCACCATTGGCTTATTCATTAGGATGTAAATGGCACTATGATCTTTGTGCACAAATACTTTGTAATCAAGCACATAGTGCCTAAACTTTCTGAGAGCATACACCACTGCCATTAGTTCTTTCATGGTTGTGGTGTAATTCAACTATGCATCCATAATGCTTCGACTTATACAGTGGATATAATATTGACATTTCTTATTGTCCAACTGCATAAGCACGACTCCCAAGGCATAATTAAATGCATCCATCATTATATGAAATAGTTTGGACCAGTCTAGTGCCTGTAGAACTGGAATTTCCATGAGGTTTTCTTTTAATAGTTGGAATGCATGTTCACACTCCTTAGTCCAGATGAACGAACCATCTTTTTTTGTAAGCTTAACCAACGGATTTGCAATCTTAGAGAAATTCTCTATAAACCACCGATAGTAGCTAGTGTGTCCAAGGAATGATTAGACATCTTTAACTGTCTTTGGTTGGCATGTGATTCCTTGGATGACCCTAATCTTTTTAGGGTCTACCTCAATCCTAGCGTGAGTAATTTTATGCCCCAGTACTATGCCTTCGTAGACCATTAAATAGCTTTTCTGCCAATTGAGCCTAAGGTTTATTTCAACACATCCTTTCAATACTTACTTAAGGCAATCCAGGGCTTTCTCAAGTGTAGTCCCATAGGTAGAGAAGTCATCCATAAGGACTTCTACCATGCTACCAATGTCCTATTGAAAAATACTAAGGACTAGGTGTTGGAATGTTGCAAGGACATTGCATAGATCAAACGATGTCCTATAACATATAAAAGTTCTCTAACGACTCGTGAATGTTGTCTTAGCCTTATCTTCTAGCACAATTTTAATTTGGTTATAGCCATTATAACCATCCAAGAAGCTATAATAACAATGCCTAAAAATGGTGTCCAACACTAGGTCCACAAATGACAATCGAAAATGATCTTTAAATGTTGTCATATTCAATAGCCTAAAGTTGATGCAAACTTGTCACTTACCATCTTTCTTTAGCATAATTATGAGTTGGCTAACCCACTCACTATCTATGATGGGATGGATGAACCCTACATTTATTTTATGGGTACTATGTATAGGCATCTTTAGATATATGTTTCTTGCACACATTGATTGCATGATTTGAGGAATGTATTTTTAATGGATTAGATTTTCTACATGTAATTACATCCGTTATGACTGTATGCAATGCATGGAACATGATTCTTCTCTAGTCATCCAAATTCATTTTCCTTGGAGATTTCCAAGGAGAGGTTCCTGCTACCCATTCGTGCATCAACAGTGCTTAACCAAGCCCTTCCCATAGTGATGGGAAAGTCACCTTTGCAATTCTCTACCTTGACCATTAGAAAATTGATAGGATAGGACCACTCACAAACTATGATCATAATGTCCTCCACTAGCCCCAAAGGGATAGTGATTGACTAGTCTGGCAATTTCAAATGAATATTACTCTTCTTAAGAGGCGGTAGGTTCCAAGCCTTGTATATGTCATAAGAGATGAGAGTGACACCAAAACCAGAATCAAGAAAAACCTTACATGGCTCATGTCCAACAATCTACAAGTAAATAAAAGGACTTTCTAGTTCAAATCTTTTTGTGGAAAGGTTGCCAGCCTTGGTCTAATCAAAAACAACATGATTTAACATCATGGTGCAAATATGAGACAACATTTGGTTTGAAGGGTACTCAAATGTGTTTGGTGCAGAGGATGAGGGTGTTGGTGATATAGGGTGATCAACCACATTATGTTGTGAGGGCTTTGGAGGACTGTTAGGTCGAAAAATGGTCATTTCTTAGATCGATTGTCTGAACCACTTGGTTAAAAAGATTATTGTAAATTTACAACCTATGTAGCATTTCGTTGTTACAACTGTAGGAAAATTTCATCCTACATGGATGGAGCAAGAGGTAACTAAGTTGAGAGTTAAGGAATGCATGTATACAAATGTGGAGGATGATAAGGATATGGGTGTTTTCCTCGAGTAGATGATGAATGAGTTCGATGGTACTCTAGAGGATAATAGCAATGACTTTGATGTGTGCATGGCTTGCAAAGCTTCGTGGAGAAATGGGTTGCTAAACATAGTACCTGCATGGATCTAATTACATGTAAGGGTATTACTATCTTGGTGGTGGCATTTCCCACGATTGTGGTTGGTGCCACTATTAGTGTTGCTCGTACAGTTGTGGTGGAGCTCCACTTGGATAATAAGCTTATTATTGCTAGTGAAACTACCTTGGATTGTCTTGAGAATAAGGCATCCATCTACGTGCTTGCCTATCTGTTGGTCAAAGATCCAATGTGTACACCCCAGACTCTTATAAGTGTGACACCATAGGGTAACATCTCTTTGAATGTTCATATTGACAAATGTCACATCTAGCATCATCATCATAGTGAGCTCCACAACTTCTTCTACTATATTAGCTTTTCCGTTACCTCTCTAGTAGGCACCTTCAACTTTTTTCAACCACTTATAGTCACGATCACTATTCTACTCTTTGGATGCTTTAGCAATCTTCATAGCAGTTTGGGATTTTTTATCCAAAGAGTCCCATAATTGATCAACCTTTGCTGAAATATCAAAAAAATATTTTTGGATAGGTAAGTTTTCCTAGTTCACCACTTCATCAAGTGGTGACTCCTCCTCATCATAAAATTGAACCTCCCTTTTCTTGATGGAAGTATCCCTGTTATATTCTTCTACACTTTCCCTTTTTCACAACTCACCTTCTTCTTTTTCTACCTACTCTATCAACCTTTATATATGATGAGCTCTTAGTTCAAATAGTCTCCCTTGGGCATAAATCCCAAGAGTTCTTCTAGTTTCTGCTCTGAGCCCATCTATGATGTGGCAAAGTTATTCCCTTTGAGAATAACCATGGCTATGGCATCGATGTAAGAGAGAATAATATCTACCCATGGTAGCATCCAAGGGTTCATGTGTTCCCTATTTCCAGCCTTGGATTTACCTTCTCAAATTGGACACTCAGGAGTATGTTTGGTACTTATCATTAAATAGCTCAAGCATTGTACTCCATCAGTAGATAGATTCTAGCTCTAAGGACCGGTACCAACTTTTGGCCTCCTTAATGAGTATCCTGGAGAAGAGTTTGAGTTTCTACCAATTATTTTCAATATTTTGCAAGGCATAGGCATCATGAAAAGCTTGTAGATGTGTCCATGAATTAGAGTTATATCCCCCCTCAAATCTTAAAATATTATTCATGTCTAAGTGCTTGATCCAACTATCTTTCACATGCCTAGTTGGAAGCTTAACTACCTCCTCAATATTAAACATGCTGTGTTGTTAACAAAGGCTCATCGTCATCATTATTTCATTGTTGCTAATGATGTCCTCTATTATCCCTTCATTCATTACAAGCTTGGTGATCAGTATTGTTGTCCCATTGAGCACCTCCATCATGGTTATTCTTTCTGTAGCATCATTTAGAAACAAAATAAGAGGAAGAAGAGGATGCAAATGAAGAGGATGAAAATGGAGGACGACTACCACCATCATGATGTCTACCAACTCCCCTTCAATTTTCATGGCCATGTTCATCAAATTTCTTATTATCTTAATGCTTGCTTGAGCTCTTACCTTGACTACCATTTTTTATAATCTAGAATCTTGATAGTAGAATGTAGATTCTAGTTCACATCCCCATTATCAATAACTATGGGTGGAGAATTTTCATGTTGAAAGCCTTTAGAGAAAAGGCCCTCATTATCGTCTTAGTTTAACAAGAACAAGGAATTGGTGAATCATTTCTCCTTCATAGCTTCATGATGCTTCTCCTAGTCTTGATCTCTCCTACATTCTATGTTAGTGGGATGATAGTCCCTAGTTTCATAACCATTCAAAATGTATTCCTCTTGAAGATCGTGGATGCCTAACTTTGTAAGAGTTTAAAGCAACATCACAAGCACAAATCGATCAAGGGGCATTACAATGTTGCCCTCTATATCATGCCATCATAGTTGCATCCTAGTACAAGATGAAGGTGAAATTAGACACATACTCATGTAGATGAGTATATGCCACCTTGCACTATTGTGGGACCAGGATTTTGACATCTTCATGCCTATAAGAAGAAGAAGACATTTTGAAAACAAATAAAATATCAGTGTGCTTTTGTAATTATATGTCATGTGAGAATGATGTTGATCTTGGGTTTTTCTAATGATATTAATAATGTTCACTAATCCTAGATAGCACACGTTTGAACAAATAGAGTCTCCAACAATGACACCAATGATGAGTGGTAAGATACCCCTACGTCCAACCTTACGAATCATGAAATGTTCATGCGTAATCTAGTTGAATTCTGTGAACTCTATAGTTTCCAGTACACTAGTCTTCTAGGAAGTGAACCTTGCCCTAAAGGTCATTCATTGTCTTCCCAATTACACTTGTGTTGTACAAAGATATGGTTAACTGTAATTGAGGCATATGATTTTTATTGTTTTATGTTTTATGTTCCTTGGTGCTTAGAGTAAAGAGATGAAATAATTTAACAACTAATCTAATTTAACTACTTAACTAGTCTCTAACTAATCTTAACATAAGCATCTAGTCCCACTTTCCATACATGTCCTAAACCCACATATCCACTACTGTGTTACTGAGCGCTATGCTACTAGGTGAACCAAGCAATAACATTGCTTGGATTACCAAGCAAATATGTGTTTATGCTTGAAGTGGTCATACTTATGTACTTAATCTATTTAACTTAATTAATTAACTAAAGTCTAATTTATCTTAATTAATTTCATATTTCATGAAAACAATAAATGAATAAATAAATCATTAATCTATTCTAAGTGCTACAATGTTTCATCAAAAGGCTCATCTTTGTTACCTTACACACTGGTGTGGTTTAAGTATAACAGTGCTTGAATAAAGATTCATACACTTTCTAACTCCTGTTGTGGACACTCATAGAAATATTCTAACTTTCAAATGGATAAGCTACAAGAGCTTTGCTACTACTATGACTTGAATCCCCATAAACATAGTTGTGAGCTTGTATTTATAGTTTTTTGCTACAGTATTGCATTAATGAGGCCTCATAGACATAGCAAATGCTACGTCGACGTGGCCCTGTCGATGAGGCAACACCATGTAAATGAGGACCTATCAATGGGGGCTTGTTGATGAGGCCATGTTAATGAGGGCCCATCGACATGATACTTTAACACTCATCAACATTGCAAATATTTTTTTAGACTACGTCAACTTTGAATCTTTTCTTACCACCTAGAAATTCATCCTCTAGAATGATAACATTATTGAAAATAATAATACAAATAATCAACAAGAAATGTACGTTATTATTATATATCCATACTCAAGTTAGTATATGTTTTTATTAAATAATTTATTGACATTTCCTAATATTTTTAACTCTTGCAAGACATTGGAAATGCATCTTTGCTTATTATTCAGCCTATGTTCATGCTAGAAATCACAGACGTAGATGAACAATTAGAACAAAATTGAGAATAGGCATACTATAGTGAGAGTAAGCATCGAACAAGGTAATATCAACACAAGGATGAACCATATCATCGAATGAACAAAGCTATAGATACTACTACTATATTAACAATGGAAATGCCTTCTTTATAAGTTGTTTATTATTTTCCAAACTTGTAAAAGACACCTACAAAAATTGCTCATGTAATATAGAATTTTAATAATGCACATATGCATTTTTCAAATACACTTTTTTGCAATGTATGTAATGAAATGTATCTTGTCATATCATTGGATTCAACAAGAAGTAGAGGTTTGACATGTAATATGTGTAGTAATGAAAAGACACAAAATATTTTTGATAGTTTTGGTTGTGAGATCAAACAATTTTCTACTAAAAATAACATGGATCTAGGAATCCAACCACCTATCCTAGCCTATTTAATTGAAGTTGAAGAAATGTTGATTGTAAAAATCAATCCTATATTGCAAGTTACATATGCAGTTGGTGGATAGTTTAGGTAATCACATAATTAGCTTTCCTTAGGATGTCACACAAATTTCTAAGAGACTTTCTCTTAAAATTAAAGATATCCCTTTCTTTATATTGAGAAGGAAAGATCAAATGAGCACTAAGTATAATTTCATTATTAACAAGAGATGGGTATATGAAGCCTTACTTTTAAAGAAGGTAAATGATTTGTACTATAAGGATGTCAAGATTGATATGCATAAATTAGATAATGTTATTGATACAGGTGATATTAATATCTTTCATAATATTTCTTATATTCCATTATCAAAAAAGGATGTAGAAATGAGATTGAAATTTGAAATTTTCTTGCTTCAAATAGATGAAGAAAACATTTTCGATCGTGCATCATCAATTGCATAACATCTTGGAATTTTAAGAAATGAACTTAAATGGATTAGAGCATGGATGCATGATCCATTATTACAGGATTTAGACATTGCTCAGTAGCCTTCCGTGTTAGATTTACCTATTAATGAGTTTAACATGATGGGGTTATTTATGATGGCATTTCCAAGTCTTTTCCCTAAAGGCACATATGATTTTCTTGATCAAAGAGCTAAAGATATCAAACTACATAAATATGCAAAACATATTATTCACTACAAAGATGGTAGATTTGGATGGCATAATCATTTCAAATAAATATCATTTCTTAATTTGTTTATTATGTTCATTATTCATGATATTTTAAAAAACTTTGATGCAATGATGTATTTTTATTTGCAGGTATTATATCTATAATGTCATTAGAAGGTGATGGGCAATGGACTCCACCTCTATATTTTTTAAGAAAATATTGTTCATGCATCCATAATTATTGAGGAATTACAAGAGCAATTACATAATGCTCCATCGCATGTCATTGTTGATAATTTGATGTGATATGGTACCTCCATTCGCGATACACCATCTTATTAGAGAAAATATAAAGTAGAGCTAATTAACATGGTGAATCAATTAAGAATATCTACTATTTTTTCATCCTATGTACAACATATCTATATTGGCATGAGTTGCATAATCTAATGAAAGAAGATCCACCTAAGAACTCATTAGAACCAAAATAATGGAGATAGAGTAATATCATAGAAAATTCACATATAGTTGCAAAGTTCATGCACTGTCATCACATTGCCTTTTTAAAAATAGTTTTGATCAATGAATTCCATGTTGTTAACTACTGGACACGGTATGAGTGGTAGCATCACATATCTCCACATATGCATGGTTTCTTATGGATACAAGATGCTCCAAAGTTAGATGAACTCAATCAAAATGATCCTAATGTCCTATGCAGGGAAAAGTAATTTTCTAATTCGATTACAAATGCATGAAATCCAAGATTTACAGCCAATGCACATCCAAACAATGTAAGTTCTCATTTATCTTTTATGTTCTTTCACAAATTTTTTAATGATATTGTTTGAATTATGCAAGAATTGATTTTTCCATTGTTATATCTTTCAATTTATCTTTCCACTTACACTTTACATATAAATATGTTGCATCATCCATGTAAGTTGACTGCTAAACAACTATAATGTATGGATTTAGAAACTGACTATGCTGATTTACTTAATGTTGTTCAAAGACATACTATCTACAAACCAAGTGCATGCTTAAGAAAATGTAATGCTAGGTAAGTTTGTAGGTACCACATTCTAATCGAATTGTTATTTTCTTATTATTTCCTTATTGTTTCATTCATTTCAATTAGCAAGTAAACTTTAATTTATATTTGAATAAGAATTATATAGATATTTAACTTTCATTTCTTTCATTTCTAGGTGCAATATTCCTTGGTTGTTATCTTTAGAATCTAGTCCTTAGAGAGATCTAGAAAATAATAATGAGATTACTTATGTTCCTAGAAGAAATGATTTAAGGCTTAATGTTCATAAAATAATTTTGCTTCAAACATGAAGGGAAAATAGAAATTTTTAGCCAACACTGTCATGATATATTGTCATTAAATATATTGCAAAATATGTAGCTAAACCTGAGAAGAAATCACAATTTTTTCATGACATGTTGCTGCAATTTTTTGAGTCAAGGAATCCTCATGAGAATGCTTTATCAATCTATAGAAGGTTCATGATGAATGTTTCTACAAATTGAGACATTAATACTATGGAGTTCTGTTACATGTTGTATGGGCTTCCTTTGGTGAACTACAATCATGTTTTCTACATTAGCAATGTTTCTCGAAAGATATACAAAAAAGTTATTAATTCAAAGGAAACAAATGAAGGTGAAAACTACATAATAGTTATTAATGTGTATCAAAAACATCAACTTCTGATGTAGGGTGTATCATTGCTACATGCTTTTAGAGAGTACAATTATAACATGAAGAATAAGGACAACCCAACTTGGAATTTGCATCACATAGAGCCAAATGTTGTTATGATATATTATTCCAAGCTTCTCATTCCAACGAAGCAAGGGGAGCAAAGTTGGATTAATTACTGTTGGGCTATGTTGCATTATCCATTTAAAGATGTGAAGAGAGATCTTGGTTCTAATGATGAGAGATTGAAATGAAGTGGCTCTTTGTTCAACATCTATATGAAGCATCAGAGATTAATACTAAAGAGGAATTCTAGTGAGCATTAAGCAAAGAATGACAGTTTGTAGGTGTAACTTCCCAAGTGCAGGATCATGAAGAGTATGATTTTTAAATATTCAATCATCATATCTTATCATCAAGTTATTTTCGAAGAACAAATTTAGAGATGCTTGGCCTACAAGATATTAATGGGATGCATGACTAAACACTATAATATCTAAGATAGAATCTTGCAAGGTTCGCTATAGTCTTAATTACTAGTAATAAGTCATCTTGCTTCATGATTATCATGGATTACGAATATGGTGCCTACAATTTAGATGAGTTGGATGCTAAGTAAAAAAATGCTATAATAAAATTGTAGTGCACATGCTATTTTCACAATCAGTAGATGAAATTATTTCTCCTTTACGAATAATTATCTAGGTAAAAACTAGTACAAGAAATTAATTTTTCATAGGTGCAATTTGTAATTCTTTTATGAAATACTATCATGAAAAACATTCTACTTTATTAATCATGGTACCCATAGGAATTACTGCATATAGCATTAATGCAACCACCATTCATTTTAGTTTGAGCCTTGGAATAGGTGCATATAAAGAACTTTCTTCCTCTACAAAAATAAGTATACAACATCAACTTTCTTAGGTTAGATATATAATCATTGATGAAATGAGTTTTGTTGTGGGAAGACTATCATAGAGCATTGATAAATGATTAAGAGAAATTTTTCTAGAGAATCATAATAAACATTTTGGCAGAAGATCATCTATACTCATAGGTAATATAGAATAGCTTTGTCTTGTGCTTGATGTTGTGCCTTATGCATCTAGAAATCTAGATATTGTAGAAGTTTGGAAATCCTTTGCTACACATGTTGTGTTGGATGTAGTTTATCATCAGTCTAGAAATGATCCTAAACAATAGATATTTAGGGAAGTAGTAATGCATATCACAGAAGGAAAAAGCCTTGATGAAGACTATCATTTCTTGGTTGCTCGAATGAATTTGCCATCTACTTCCAATGGATTAGATTATTTTGAAGAATCAATGCATTTGTATAATACAAAATATAAAGTCCAATCACACAACAAAAAGATGTTGCAAAATATGCAAAGATCCATTGTTGTGTGCATAACAAATAAATATGCCCATGAATTCAGAAACTCAATTGATGACAACAATGATATTGAGTGATCTTTGCTTACATGGAAAGGTGCAAGGATTGCATTGATAGTTAACCTTTGGTCAGAAGTAGAATTAGGAAATGGTGCACTTGGCATGATTCATAGTATTATGTATCATCCTAGTATTTAGCCACATGCATTACCATTTTACGTTGTTATTGATTTTGACTCTTACATCAGATGTTTCTTTGATAATGGTAATCCTCATCATGTGTTGATTGTACTTGTGGTTCAAGGAGCATTGCATTAGTTACCATTGTGGTTGGCATGGGCCATAACCATTCATAAATCTTAACGAATGATACTAGATAAGGCTAATATTGATATAGGATCAAGAGAGGTTACAAGTATAATGTTTGTTGCATTATAAGTATGTCATCCACTTCTTTGTTTGGTACTGACATTAGGTAGAAGATTTCTAGCAAAACCTTGCAATAGACAATGCCATGACCTTTGCTGGTAAGAATCCTATGCCTATTTCGACATGGTAAATCTCTAAGGTCACAATATTTTCAAATGAGTCGATCAATATTTGGTGATCACTAACCTAGAAGACTAAGCCCAAGCTTAGGTCAAAGTCCTATTTGAGGCCTTTAATATGAACAAAGCAAGGGTGAAAATTTCTAAAATTTTCCTAATTCATAATGATATGTATAAAATCATTACAGACAATTTCTTTCCCACCAAACAACCATAAGGTATTTCTACTCAAGGGGCTAAGATTGTGGTGATGATGAGAGGAAATCCCATCATCAATATCCCCTATTTTCTCTACAAGTCCTTAATCTAAAAGATTGAAGATGTGTCCTAGGACAAAAGGAAGGTTGATGCCTTTCCATGGCTAATCAGAAAACTCTATGACTTGATAAGCATAGCTAATCATATGGGAAGACATTTCACAACAATAAGAATGATGGACTAGTAAAACATAATGATGGTAGCTCCATGGCAATTTTTAGAGGTTGTTGAGGTAGTGCCTAATTCAAAGGATAAGATGCCTTTCATAGAGATATCTCACATCTATCCTTCAAACTAGCTTTGATAATGTCAAATGAGCACACCACTTGTGCCTCAAGGTTCTCAACATACATAGGTAGGACAACCTAGCATATCCATCTCCTAACCTTTTGGTTTTAACATCAACAAAAGCTAGGAGCTTCAGGCATAGTGATCAACCATGATAAGAGGTAAGGAGATGGTAGATGTTAAGAGTGGATGATGAGAGTGTGTGTGTATGGGGTAATGGAATCTCACATCTTGGTCACATGAAGTCCTTTGTGGAGTTTGTAATTAATCTGACCCAACATTATTCCATCCTTAGTTGGAACCAAGTCCATCCACTTCTAGTGACTTCACATTTGCACAGTTAGACCATTCAACCCCCCAGAGCTCATGAACACTCGCAAAGGCCACCCACCATTCCAAATAGAGAAGAAAAGAGAAGCAAGAATTTAAGAGGGCCTTAGTCAAAGGGATGCCTTCAGGCATGGATAACATGTATTTCTAGCTGCATAACCAATGCTTGTAGCCCATTATTCTATTTAAGGTGTGTGCTTTGAATTCCCTTGGTTTTTTTCTTTTGTATTGATCATGGAAACCACACCATGCAAATACATTGCTTCCTATTAATGGTCGACATTAGGAATAGTGGGGAATTGATTAGAACACCCATAAAACTCTATACAGTAGGCAAGTACAAAAGGTGATAAGTCCCCTTGAAGTCACACCCTTAACAATTCCACCTGATTAATTCTAAGTTTGGTAAGTACCAAGGTCACAGATTCTGTATAAGTTATTATTAAGAAAGAACCTCATGCTTCTAAGATGAGAGAACACCATGGAGTTGAGTGAAATGAGTGAATGACATGAGCTCACTACCTAATATCAGAAGAAAGTCAATGTCCCATTAATTGATGTCATAATTTAAGGATGAAATCCAATTATTAAGCAATCAATTCAACCAATATAGTTCAATAAACCTCCAATAATTAGCAGTTATATCAAGCATCAAAGTCTTGATGGCAATAATGAGGAAAGACACATGTAAGAAAATTGAAATAAGGAAAAATATAAAAAAAATTCAAAATATGCAAGAAAATAAAAAAACACATAAAGAATGATGTAAAACAAAAAAGAACTTAAAAAACTGAGCATATTACAGAATGTTAGCATGGGTGACCATCTCCCCCATGACTAAGTTGAAAAGGAGAGATATGAAAGACTAAGCATGCTTGGCCATTGGTTAAGGTGTTATTTCCACTAGTTATTCTTGTCTCTAGGAAAGGCTTAACTTGTTGTGTGTTGATTAATAACCTTTTGTTTGGGTTGGCAGCATGGTAAATCATCATGGCCCCAAAGGAAAAAGTTTCATGAATAATGTAGGGGTTCTCCCATAGCATTTGGAATTTTGTACATTGAGGTACATGCATGGGGTTATAATAGAGCATCTTATCTCCCTATTGAAATTTGACTTTTTTGATTCTAAAGTTATGACATTGCTTATTGTGTGCCTTGTGCACTTCATTCAAGAATAAAACCACATCACTTTTTTTCTAGCATGTTGAGATTCATCAATCTTTCTCTTTGGGCCAAACTGAAACCCAAGTCAAGGTCACAAGTCATTGAAAGTCTACAAAGCTTAGTTTGAATCAAAAATAGTTGGGAGTTTTCTGTAAACTAACTCATAGGGAGAATATCCAATAGGAAGGTTCCATGTTGAACATTAAGCTCAAAGAGCATCATTGAGTTTGGTGCTCTCATCCTGCTTATACTTGCTAACTATGCATGTTAGTATTTTTGTTATTTTCCTATTTGTGACCTCTGCTTGACCATTGGCTTGGGGGTGGTATGGAGTTGTGAGTTTATGCTCAACCCCCAAGTGTCACATAAGTTTTCAAAAAGTGGAACCTATAAGGTATGTTTAGTTATTAGAAATTAGTGCCTATGGCAAACCAGACCTGTTTACAACATTTTTTTATACAAACCATGTCACCGTAGATAATGAGTAGTCAGTGATAGCAATAGCCTCAGCCCACTTGGTGCAATAGTCAACAGTCATGATTATGTACATCTTTCCATTTAACATGGGATTTATGAACCCCATGAAGTCAATTTTCCAAAGATTAAAAGCCCCCAATGGTTTACTCCACTGTTGGGACCCTTCCATTTACATGGTCATCCCTCTATCTCATTGGCATCTATCATAGGAAAAAATGAAATGATGGACATCTATGAAGATCGTTGGCAAATAATACCTTGCCATGAGGATCTAACTAGTTGTCCTTCTCCCAACATAGTGGTCCCCACAAGGGCCTTCGTGAGCATCCTAGAGGACTCAAAGTTGATTTGCATCGAGAACACACCATCATACCAAATCATTTACACAACTCTTATAGAAGTTTTCTTTAATTTCCATGAACTACTTGGCTTGATGAAGAAACTATTGTTTCTTCCTTCTTTCTCATTCTTGTGGCATCTTCAAGGTGAGTAGGTAGAAAAGGATGTGATCATACCAGTTTTTTTCTTTGGGAGTTTGGATATCAATAGCACCAACAAAGTAGAGTTCATCAAGGAATTAATCAGATAATGGGCCCTCATCCTCTTTACTATCCCATCTCAACTAAGACAAGTGGTCAGCAACCACATTCTTGGTTCCTTTTCTGTCAATCATCATCAAATCAAACTCTTGAAGAATCAGTAGCCACCATATAACATAGGGCTCATTGTCAATTTATTCATTAGGAACTATGTAGCACTATGGTGAGTATGCACAAAAACTTTTTATCCAAGCACATAGTGCCTAAATTTCTCTAAGGCATGCACCACTGTCATGAGCTTCTTTTTAGTGATGGTGTAGTTCAGTTGTGCATTCACAATGCTTCTGCTTGCACAGTGGATGTAGTATGGACATTTATGATCATCCAACTATGTAAGCATGACCCCCAAAGCATAATTAGATACATTAGTCATAATGTGAAAAGGCCTAGATCAGTCTAGTTCTTATAGAATTGGGATTTCTATGAGTTTCTACTTTAACTATTGGAATATGTTCTTGCATTCCTTGATCTAGGTAAATGATGCATCCTTCTTAGTGAATTTCACTAATGGTTTGACAATTTTTGAGAAGTTTTCAATGAAGCACCTGTAATAACCTGTGTGGCAAAGGAATGACCATACATCTTTCATCATTTCTAGTTGCTTGGTTATTTCTTGTATGACTTGTACTTTCTTTGGGTCCACCTTGATCCCTTTGCTCAAAATCCAATGCCCCAAAACAATGCCCTCTCAGACCATCAAGTGGCTTTTTTTCCAATAAAGCCTTAAATTTGTCTTAACACACCTTTAAAGGACTTTCTCAAGGTGGTCCAAGGCCTGCTCAAAGGTAGCCCCATAGGTAGAAAAGCCATCCATGAAGACTTCTACCCTACTACTAATCTGTTGTTCAAAGATGCTTAGGACCAATCATTGAAAAGTGGCAAGAGCATTACATAGGCCAAAGGGCATCTTCTTATATGCAAAAGTCCCCTAGGGACTTGTGAATGTAGTCTTGGCTTAGTCCTCTAGTGCAATCTAGATTTGGTTATAGCCATTATAACCATCTAGAAGGTTATAGCAACAATACCTTGTAATAGTGTCCAACACCTAGGCCACAAATGGCAATGGAAAATGGTTCTTATATGTTGCCATATTCAACAACCAAAAGTCTATATAAACTCTTCATTTTCATCCCTTCTTTAAAACAATGTCGAGTAGGTTGACCCACTCACTATCTGCAATTAGGTAGATGAACCCTACTTTAAGGAGTTGCTCAATCTCCTCTTTAACTATCTACTTGAGCTTTGGGTTTAATCATCATTGTGGTTACCTTTTTGGCTTGATGAAGGAGTCTATGTAGGTTTGGTGCTAACATATCCGAAGATCTACCCTATTAGCTCATAATATAACCAAGTAAATGTTGTTGGTCATTTGTTTACAACCTTCAACAATTTCTTTTTCTGCTCAAGAGCAAGTGTGGCATTGATAATCACTGGCTTGCCATTCTTAGGAAATGTATACTCCATGCCTATTGGTAGAGCCTTTAATTTAAGGGACTCTTACTTGAAAGTATCAAGAATCTCCAACTCTCCCTAATCTATTTCACTTTTTGCATTAGAGATTTGGCAATGGAGTTTCTCCAATCTATCCATGCTCTCAACATAGGAGCTAGTAAGGCTTTCAATTGGTTCCATGCACATTGTTGATTCAACTTCATTTTCTATTATTAGACATTAGGTACCTTCTTACTTAGTGGCTACTATGTATAGGCACCTTTGCATTTTTGTAGTTTCTACACACTAATTGCATGCTTAAAGTGATGTGCCTTTGATGGTCCACAATCTCTACACATAATGGCACATTATGCACTATATGTAATGCATGGAACTGTCTTCTTCTCTACTTTTTCAAATTCATTTTCCTTGAAAATCTATAAGAAAAGGTCTCAAATTTCCATTCTCCCATCAATGGTGCTCAACCATGTCCTTCCCATGACGATAAGGAAGTCCCCCTTATAGTTCTCCACATGGATCACCAAGAAATCAATAAGATAGGATCACCCACAAATGGTGGTCACAATGTCCTTCACTAATCTTAAAGGGATAGTGATGGATTGGTTTGCCAACTCCAGTTTGATGTTTCTCTTTTTCAAGGGAGGTAGGTTTCATCTCTTGTACATCTCTTGAGAAATTAAGTTTACTCTGGAACCTAAATCCAAAGAGCCTTTCATAGTTCATTTTCACATCATTTACAAGTAGATGAGGGGACTCCCAAGATCATATCTCTTCCTAGGAAGATGACCGTCCTTAATCCAATCTATGACTACATGGGTCAACATGACAATATGGAGTTAGGGAGAGTTTTGATTTGAAGGGTGCTCGATATGAATTTTAGAGGTTGAAGTAGCAAGGTTGGCAACCACAGGTGTTTGAGAGGGCTTTATGGAGTAGCTGGTTCTAAATAATGGCTTCTTACAAGGCTTGGATTCAGGAGCACTCAACTAAGGAGTTGGTTGTAGATTCACTACCCTCATGGCATTTCTTTGTTATGGTTGTGCAGGTATTTCACCTTGCATGGATAGAACAGGTGGTAAAGGTGTTGTTAATTATGGTGTAAGAGTGGATAAGTGCTGAGGAGGATAGAAAGAAAATGGAAACTCCCTCATTTGAGAAGGTGCTTTGTAGTATTCTAGAGGGTAGTAGTGATACGGGAAGGAAGCATGATTAGAGTCACGTGGGAATACATACTACTTAACAAAGTAGCCATAGGGATCTAGTTACCAATAAGGATACTATTGCCTTGGTGTTTTCATCACCCACGATTGTGGATGTTGCCATTGCTAGTACTACTCTTGAGGTTGAGGTGATGGTCCACTTGGAAAATATGCTTGTTGGTGGAGTTGTTGCTTGTACTTACCTTATAAATAAGGCAACCTCTTGGGTGCTTGTCATTTTGCCAATCTAGGATTCAAAGCATACACCCCAAATTCTTATAGGTGTGAAAACACTGGACAACATCCCTTAAGATGTTGATATTGGCAACAACCATCATCATTAGTTTCAAAATCTGCAACTTCCTCTACTACTGTAGCTTTACCCTTATTTTTATGATATCCCTATTCAGTATGATTTTTCTTCCTTCTTTCATGACCACTACCTCCATGGTCTCTACATTCTTCTACAATTGTTGGAGAAATTTAAAACCTCTCATCTAAGGAGTCCCATATCTTATCTAACTTTGCTGATATTTTGGTAACAAATTTTTGTATCAATAATGTTTTCCTTTGCACAACTTCATCAAGCAATGTCTCCTTCTCAATATCATAGAAATGGACCTCCTTCTTGTGAATGGATTGGTTTTTATTGTATTCCTCTACACTTTCTCACTTCTTTAGTTCACCTTCCTCGTTGGTCACCTGATCAATGAGCCTTTGGATCTAATGGACTGTTAGCTCATAAAGTCTCCCTTAGGCATAGACCCCAAGAGTTTTCCTCATTCCAGTCCTAGGTCATTCTATGATATCGCATAACTAGTCCTGTTAGCAGTATTCATAGCCTGGGCATCACTGCAAAAGAGAATAGTACCTACCTAGAGCTACATCCAAGGACTCATGATTTCCATGTTTCTAGCCTTAGATTTACCTCTACAACTTGGACACTCTAGAGCATGGTTGATACTTATCGTTGAACAACTCTAGCATTGTATTCCATCAATGGATAGATTCTAATTTTAAGGACTAATACCAACTTTCAACTTCTTTAATGAGTGTCCTTAGGAATAGTTTTAGCTTTTACCACCAATTGTTAATATTCTGCAAGGCACAAGCATCATGAAAGGCTTGCAAATGGTTTTTTAGATCTAAGTTATATCCCCCCTCAAATCTAGGGATATTGTTCATATCCACCCTTTTAATGCAAATTTTTTAACTGCCTATTTGGGATTCTAATGACCTCTAAAATATTCAACATGTTCCTAGTAGCCAGCAAATGATCATCATAGTCATAATGATCTTGGTGGCCTTGTCATGGCCATGATTCCTATGGTGAGTTCTATTATGCCTTTTCTCTCTATGATGCTCCTCTCCTTGTTATTGTTCTTGCCTCTATTCTTTATTATCTCGATAGGATTTGTGATCATCCTTATCCCATCATTCATCTCCATCTTAATCTCTGCTATCCTTTCTTTTGCCCCAACCTTTGCTTCTACTATCATA
Source organism: Gnetum montanum (assembly GCA_015680685.1). Classification (NCBI taxonomy): domain Eukaryota; kingdom Viridiplantae; phylum Streptophyta; class Gnetopsida; order Gnetales; family Gnetaceae; genus Gnetum; species Gnetum montanum. The sequence goes on from MNCI01031828.1 coordinate 133,954, forward strand.
GTTGGACGAGAAATATGATGAGGATGAGAAAGAACGAGAATCAACACTAAAATGATGCTTGCAGGATTCTATTCTTTGATTCCTACCTCATTCTTTTTGTTTATCTTTTTCTTTATGTTTATCATTATTCTTACTCTTTGGAGAATGGCTATGACTACCATCTTTCAAGGTCCCTTGGTCTTGAGAACCATTCTTTCCATCACCAAGGTTGTCCATAGTTGATTGCAACCTTTGGTTAAGGGTCTCCCCATCAAAGAAAAGGGGAGAGTCTATGTATTGGAAAGTACCCAAAAAGAAGTCTTGACCTTCCTTGTGTTGCTGCAATAATAACTAAGTAGGGATCTTCTTATCTTTAGAAGCCTCGTATCGTGCTTCCATCTACTGATCCTTCCTTCGTTGGACATTAGTGAGATGATAATTTGTGTAGAGGTGGTCCTAAACTTCATATTTTATGTTAAGTCTAGTGATGCCCAATTGGATCAAATTGTTCATCAACATTACAAGAATAGATTAGTCAAGAGGTAACATGATGTTTCCTTTCCTATTCCTCCATCATAGCTACTCATCCTAATGAAGGATGAAGGTGAAATTCGAAGTGTAAGGATCTAGTGGGTGTAAACAACTCAAAGTTGTTGGGGTGTTTTCTGAACCTCCTGTCTTGAATTGGTTCTGCTAGTAGATGGTGAACATTTTTTCCTATGAGAAGAAGTCATATTAGTTCTTTTTAAAAACAATGTGCTTTTGTTGTTATGTGTTTAATGATTTATTGTTTCATGGTCTTTACAATGTCTTTGTAGAATTCACTATTTTTCCTACTTAGCACACTTAGCTACACTAAATCCCCAACAATGGTGTCAATCATGAGCAGCAAGTAGTCCCTCCGCCCTACCATATGAATTACAAGGGTGCACTAGCAATTTGATTGAATTCTATGGACTCATCTTCTAAGTGTGCCTATTGATAAAGATGGTGACTTGGGAAAATATGATTGTTGTCTTCTTAGCTTTCACTTGTGTAACTCTTTAGTATGGTTAAGTGTGAGCCAAGGCATATGGTATTTATTTATATTGTATATTTTTATTTATTTAATCCAAAGCATTGAAGTAAAGATAATTGGTTGGTAAATTAACTACTTTAACTATCTAATGGTCCTTAAGCTAACTAGCCTAATATAAGTATCCAAGTCCACTTTCTATACACATCCTAAACTAATATTGATGCTACTGGGTTACCAAGTATCTATTTCTAGGCATACCAAATAGTCCCTAGTGGGATTATCAAGCATTTAATGGTATATTTAAAGTGGTCATACTTATGTGTTCATTATTAGAAGCATTAATTAATTAAGGATAAGAATGTAAATTGCATTAAAATAAAGTGCATGGAAAAAACATTAAACTATTCCAGGTGCTACAAGGACTATCGAGAATCTCATCTTTATTGTTCGTCACATTAGTGTGTTTAGGTCTAAGATGCTTGATTAAATATCCATACAATTTCTTGAAGTCCTACTGCAAGCACTCGAAAAATACTCTAACTCTAGTGAAAGAAAACTGTAAGAACTTGGCTACACTAATGACATAATGTACCATAAATGTGGTAGGTATGCACATTTATATAGGCATGACATGACACTGCATTGACACATCTGCATTGATGCATCTTTTCATGCATTGACAAGGCTATGTCAATAGGTTTGCCTAAACGTAGTCAGTCAATGACTCATCAACTATCATGCACTAGCTGATGAGAAAACCATATAGGACAACATTGATGAGTTGAAGGAGGCTATTTAACAATCCAAGCCTTCAATGGAAAGGAAGACAATTGTGCTTAAGTGGATGCAAGCTTCAAGCATTAGGGGAGTGAAGAGGCATGAGTACTTGATCCATTAGAACAATCAATCCATTGATGATGTTGTATGGGTTCTTGAAACCAAACTTTTTTAGTGAAAGATCACTCTTACCCCTTCTCCCTTGTTCACATGAGTTTACTTTTTGAAGGGAAGGAGAGCTGGTATAGGAACACCTCTTCTAATTTCCTTTTCTCTATCCTACAAATGGTTTTTGTAGGTTTTGGACTCTATGGAGACATCTTAGAGGTCAAGAAGACATCTTATCCAAGATTTGGATCCTCAAAGGTGTTGTCTGGGAAATTCAAGAGATGTCTAGTCTATGAAGTAGTCTTCTCAAGTGAGATGTCCCAAATTCAACTGAGATGTCTTAACTCTCAAGGAGACATCCCACAAGTTGGGAGACATCTCACACATGGGTTAGACTTCCCAACTCTAGTGGATATGTCTCACACTTAGTGGAGACATGCCACCTAAAAGATGTGTTTATTAGTAAGACAACCTAGAAAGCCTAGAGATGATCCAAACGAGTGGAAAAACTTTTGAATTAATTGTTCCAAATTACAAAATAGCTAGACAAGAGGATAAAAATATGAAAATAACGTGGGATCCTCAAGTTAACTTAGGGAAAGGCTTATAGGTTTCTTGTATTCTCTTTGTTAATAAATATTAATGAGTTGTTACTTCATGAGATGTGATGAGCGACAAGTATACCCTACACCCAACCATACAAATCACTAGCATTCACTCAGCAATCTGGTCAAATTCCAAAGACTTTAGGTTTCTTTGTACACTATTTCTAAGGGGTGAAACTATCTATTGCAATCATTGTCTTCCCAATTCCACTTGTGAAGTTCAATGATATGGTTAAGTGTAACTGAGGTATGTGATTTTTATCATGTTTTCTTTTATGAATTAAGTCGCTAAAGAATAAAGAAAAAAGTAATTTTAATGTTTAACTAATTTATCTAAGAATTAACTAATGTCTAACTATTCCTAACATAAGCATTTGTTCCCTCTTGTCGTACACATCCTGAACATGATTAATGCTACTAAGTTACCAAACATTAAGCATTACTGGGATTACCAAGCACCAAGCATATGCTAGAAGTGGTTGTACTTATGTGCTTAATTAATCACTATTTAATCTATCTTCATTAATTACTTAATTACTTATTTACTTAAACATTGAAGGAAATTCCTTAAAATATTAAATGCATAAAGGAAAAAATTAATCTAGTCCAAGTGCTGCAAGGTTTGATCAAAAAGCTTATCTTTATTACCACACACACTGAAGTGCGCAGGTACAACAGTGCTCAAGTAAAGATCCATACACTCCTTGACTTCTACTGTGGGCACTTAGAAAAATATTCTAACTATTGGAAAGAAAAACTGCAAGAACTTATTTACAACTAGGAGACTTATGCCATAAATGCAGTGGAAGGGGCACATTTATAAGTGAAAACAGGGTGTCCCATCAATAGGTACACATTAATGGGTCAAACCCTACATTGAAAAGATTACGTTGATGAGATCCCATCGATGGCATCCCATCAATGCAGCTAAACTATGCGACTCATAATACCCCCATGACTAAATAAAAACTCATCCTCAAGTTATTTACAAAATTTGGGAAGGTATGTGATTATTGACTGACAAAACAAACACATAAACAACACAACAAAAACTAAGTGCTCGAGTGTATGGTACCATGATTACAAAATTTTGGTGTTCAAGATAGTAATATTGAACACTAGGATAAAACTGCCAAGAAAAATTCCTCTGATGGTGCGAAGATGATGAAGAATATCAAATGGTCCCAGGTGGTGGAGGCTCTTGAGGCTCCAAAGAGCTTTCTCCTACTTCAAGCACACACGATGGTAGAGGTGATTGTGGTTGTCTTGTGGCAACTATAACTTTCAATAGAAGATAAAAGGTATCCAATAGTGCCTTCATCTTATCCTCCTTACTCCAAGGATCATTCACAATCCACGTTGCATCACCAATGTGGACTAGAATGGAAATATTTGATGAATATGACATTGTTAAGAATAACTCCTTAACATTCACAAACTAGGCAAGAAACTGTTTACGCGTGATATCGAATTCTTTGAGTTCATTGCATAGCTCCTAGTAATCATTCATCTACCTAGCCAGGTTCTCAACAATTGATCATTGATCAGTGAACTTTGCTTTGAGAACCTCAAGTTTGGCATTAGCAATCTCAAGCTTTTGCTTAGTGTCTTTATGATGCTTAAACTTTGCCTTGTATAGCAAGTATGAGCTAGAAACTTGTTTCTCTAATTCTAACCACAACCTACTAATAGTTAGCATCACTATATTTGCATAACAGAGATTGGCAAACTCTATGTACTCCATCATCTCCTCAATCTGCAACTCTTCATGTGAATCTCTACTTATTGTAGTCATTGAGCCCATTAAAGATAGGCTGCCAGACATTGCCTTCTTCCTTGAGCTACTGGAGGGCCTCATTGATCTTTGCCTTGATCATCTAAATGTGATTTTCATTAATTTCTTTTTCCAGACTGACCTGATCTCTATAACGGTTCTTAACTCACTCAAATTGAAGAGCCTCATTTTTCCAATCACAAATTTTTGGCAAAGGGCTCAAACTTCCTTTATGGAGAGATTTCTATTTTTTGATACTAATATCCTCAATTCATTGGTTACTCTTGATAGCTACTCCTGTTGTTGATAGATGAAATTAGCCATCTGCTGCTTCTACACATCAACATTCCGCAAGCAATGATTCCCTATGGTTAAAATCTCATTCTCCCGATGCATCTAGGCCAAGTCCTTCTAGATGTTGTGCATTGTGGAACTAGCCAAGGACTCATCAAATATGGCTATCTCATTTGCATCCTCAACCTTTTTGAGCTTGTCCTGAAGTTTTTTGAAAAATTCATCACATGTTAGTGTAGGATTAAAAAGCACAGGATCAGCAAAATAGGCTCTTAATTCAACAACCTCTGCAACCAGGCATTGGTTTTGTGCTCTCACTATTTCTAATTGTCCCTCCATTATGATGCATTTTCCCCTTACTTCAAGTAGGTTTGACTAGCTTGTAGTGATTGTATTCGAAAGGTCAAAGACATCCAAAATCGATTGTCTAATTCCCACTAGTTGATCCAATAATTCCTCATGTTGGGCTACATTCAACCCATCACTAATGGTTCCTCTAATGTTTGCACATCTCTAAGTGTAGAAATTTCTAGTACAAATGTCATAGGCATATTTAATGCTTTGGTAATTCTGTTAGCAATGACCTCTGCTGTTGTCTCCTGTCCATGGTGCTGCATCACTAAGACAATTGCCCCCTCACCCTCCTCTAGATGCACAAAAAAAGTAGTGGCATTCCTCGAGATTTCTAGGAATTTCTACTGTTGAGAGAGAGATACCGTTACCTCTCGAGTGCTAGGATTTGATCTCATGGGTAGTTGCATTCTTTGGGCTGAGAAAATTGGCCCACCTCCTTCCATCTGGCTTATGGTTTGAGACACTTCATTGAGGTGGCTCATTGCTAAGTGATACACAGATGGATAACCACCACTCATTCTTACTTGTTGCTCCTACTCATACAAGAGCTACTCTCAAATCTCATGCATGTTTTCAAGGGTAACATGGGACTTTGTCGTTGTTTCATAAATGAGTGATGGAGGTGCTAGTTGTTGCTCCTCTTCTTGGATGACTTTAGCAAGCATCTTGACCTTCATCATTCCTACCTAGGAGGTGATTGGAGCACATTGGATGACATCATTTATGTAGCATGTTATTCCTCCCCTCTTACATAATTTTTGAATGAGACATGAAAAGGGGAGTGCCTCTCTTCCACGTTCATTTTCTTTAAACTGCTTCTCTATCTCAAGATAGATAAGCTATAGAAGGTTGATTAGGAATCTACCTCTTAGAGTAGCATGTGCATGGGTGGAGAAAGCTATGATCTTACCTAGCCTCACTATTGATTGAGGTGGAAGGCTAAAATCTTGAAATATGCACATTTTTCTATGGTTAGTGCACCAAACTCCTTATGGTCTACTCCATAACACCACTACATCCATTCTTTCTTGATGCTAGGATTTACCTGCATTAGGATCTTTGCAAGGTTGGCCCTAGTTTCTAGTAATCCAAGGACCTTTGCAATGGCTTTCACTGAGTAGGACACTAAAATTTTCTTGATCTTGACTATTGAACCAACCTACCAATTATTCTAGAACAAGTATATCTCTCCCATGTACCACTCCTTGTTGGAAGTGATTATGGGCCACATGGGAGAGGTCTGTAATTGAGCTTTGACTTCTAGTGGTTCAAACTCTAAGAACATTCTAAAGTTTAATTCTTGGAGCATAGATTTCTAGACCTCCTTGTTTGTGATTTGCTTGAGGTAGGCTTCTATCAAGGTAGGATCAAGGTTCAGTTTGGGTTAAGGTGCCTTATCTCAATGAGACTATTCTATTACAACCACTTCTTTGGGAACCTACTAGACAAATTCCATTTTGGGCTCCTCCCTAAGAGGTCTCGTTGCATGGATCTCTACTTGCTCATGGGGCTATTTTTAGCCCATTCTAGTTCATGGCTATTTTTCCCTTGGTTGGGACGATCCTCCTTCCTACACGTGCGTCCCTTTAGGTGCCATCTGTGGTCAAAACATAACCAAGGATTAGCATTCAATGTGTAACTTATAATATTTTAGTACCTTGTCTTGTTGGATAGTTATACTTAGGTTAAGCTTTGACCATGGTAGATTGATTATTTAATTATTGTTTTAACTTAGAATGTTACTGGAGCTTGTTGAAAGGGTTTAACTTTCAAAAATTGATGTTTTAATGTTGGTTTCTTAGTTAAACCTTTGTGGGAGTTAGAAAAATCTTAAAATTTTTCTATTAAACAAGTAAGGATTTGTGGCCCCCACAACAAAGAGCTTACCTCCAGTAGCTACAAGATCAAATAATGAAGTGATTCAAACAAATGGTTAGGAAGATATGGCTCTTGGAAGGTTTTGGGCTAAGAAAAGTTGAAAAACTCCCCCCTTGTTTTGGCTCAAATGTGAAAAATTCTTAAGTGTTCATGTGTGTATATAGACTTTTTACCATTCATCGATAGGGTCACGTCAACGAGTGGAATGTGTATATGGGCTCTCGTCAATGGAGCTATTCTAGAAAATTTTCCACATTATATATTTTGAAAAATACAAGAAGTTCTAACATAAAATTGAGATTTACATATAGCCAAAAAAGTTGTAAACATGATAAAATGCTATAAGAGGGCTTGGAAATTTACAAAATTGGAGAACTTAATGGGAGAATGAAATTTTATTGGAAAAAATGCCTTAAGAAGCGGACAATTGTATGCAACCAATGGAGTGCATGAAAGATTTGATTGTGGAAATGCCTAAGGATAAGGAGCTTAACTAACCAACCAAGAGATATATAAGTGGATCCTCCCCATAGCAAGCACATACCCTTTTTGCCCTTCCATATCCTCAGCCAAGGAGTCCGTGGGTGCCATAGTTGCTTAATGGTTATGAAAAGTTAAGTACTGAATCTAGAAGAATCTACCTAAGAATTTTAAAACTTCAAACTAATACATTGAACAAGATATGGAAACTAATAGTGAGGTGAGTTATGGAAAGCATAAGTGGAAGAAAGAAAAAGTGGAATGAAGTTCCAAATTGTGGTCACATGAAGTCCCTTATGGATTTGATGGTTACATGACCCGATAAAGTTCATCCTTATTCTAGATCAAAACCAACCACTTCCAATGACTTCGCATTGCCACTCTAAGATCAAACCATCCCCTTAAGACACAAGAATGCTCCCAAAGATCAATCACTATTTCTTATTTGAGAAGAAAAGAGAAGCAAGAAGTGAGAAAGGGCCTTAGTTAGAGTAAACCTTTAAGCAAGGGTAACATATCTTTCTAGTCCCATAACTAGTGCTTGTAGCCTATTATTTTGTCTAAGGGGTGTGCTTTGAATTTCCATCATGTTTTTTTTTCTTGGATGGAAACCATACCATGCAAATACTTATTAACTTCTTATTATTAGTCAACACAGAATGGTAAGAAATCCATAAAAACACTCATGCACTCAAGTAAGTAAGCAGAAAGGTACAAAGAGCATTGAATCCCCTTGAAGTCACACCCTTTTAAAACCTTTGAATCTTTCCCAAGTTTGGAAACTACCGAGGTCATAATTTTGTTAAAGTTTTATTAATGAAAAAGAACCCCATATTTCCAAAACAAGGAAGACCATAGAGGTTGTGAATGAGTGGATGACGTGGACTCACTGCCTATTCCATGAAAAAGAAACTTTATCTTAGTCATTAGTTATCAAAATTCAAAAATAGAAACCAGACATTAGCAATAAAAAACATTAAGTACAAACCAACATTAGGAAACAACTACAACATCATTGTCCTGTTGGTAATAAAGCAATTTATTAGAACACAATAAGATAACATTCCAAAATAAAGTAAAATATAAAAGAAATTGTAAAATATTCAAGAAAGATAAAACATACTAACGATGTTTTAAAACAAAAAATGGAAAAATAACAAAGTGTAAAAACAAAGAAAGCGTAAAATAAAAAAGTGTAAAACAAATAATTATAAAAATTGAAGAGCTACTTAATTGATTGGCATGGATGATCATCTGCCCCATGACTGAGTTGAAAGGAGGAGATTCGAAAAGTTGAGCAAGGCTATCCATCAATTAAGGTGTTGCATGCACTGGCTTGCTTAGGCTCATGGAAAGGTTTAAGTTGTTGCATGTTGACTGGTTGCTTCTTATTTGGGCTCTCAAGATTGTAGATCAACATGGTCCCAAAAGAAAAGGTTTCATAAATGATATAAGGCCCTTTCCATAATGTTTGAAACTCAGTTCATTGTGGTACATGTGTGGAATTCCAGTAGAGGACCTTGTCTCCAAGTTGAAATTTTACTTGTCTTATTCTAAGGTCATGGCATTTTTTGTTGAATGTCTTATGCACTTCATTTAAGGATAAGGCCACCAATCGATTCTCATCTAGCACATTAAGGTTAATTAATCTTTCCTTTTATGTTAGGCTTAGGTCAAGGTTAAGGTCATAGATTGTTGAAAGTGTACGAAGCTTGGATTAAATTGAAAGAGTTAGAAGTTTTTTGTACACCAGCTCATAGAAAGAGTAGCCGATAAGGAGTTTCCATGTTGAGCAGTATGCCCAAAGGGCATCATTAAGTTTTGTGCTCGAATCTCTCCTATATTTGCTAATTATTCTTATTAAGATTTTTGTGATATCCCTATTGGTAACCTCAGCTTGACCATTGGCTTGGGGGTGGTAGGGTGTTGTTAATTTATGTTCAACCTCCAAGCATTGCATGAACTTGCAAAAGGTGGTGCCTATGAACTAAGTACCATTATCAGAAATAAGTGCACGTGCCACTCTAAACCTGTTATACAAACCAAGTAGTAGTGGAAGATGTACAGTTAGTGACAACTATTGCTTCTATCCACTTTGTATAATAGTCAATAGTAACTATGATGTATGACTTTCCATTTGACATGGATGTGATTGGACCCATGAAATCAATGCCTCAAATGTTGAAGTGTTCTAGTGGTTGAATCCACTATTGATGATCCTCCATTCGAGTGGTCATCCCACCATCTCATTGACAGCATTCACAAGAGCAGATGAAGTGGTAAGTGTCCCTGAAGAATGTTGCCTAATAATACACTGCCATCAAGATCTTAATCATCAGGCATCTTCCAACATAGTGACCCTCACAAGAATCCTTATGAGCATCTTGGAGAATGTGTAGTTCATCAAAATCAGGAACACACCAACAAACTAGGCCATCAATGCAAGCCTTGTAAAGGTGTCTATTAATCTCCATGAAGCATTTGGCCTGATGAAGAAATTATTATTTCTTCCAATTGTCTAACTCTTGTAGCATATCCTGAGTGACAAGATAAGTGAGGATGCCATCATACCATGTACGTTCAATTGGCACTTGTTCATTTATTACACCAGCAAAGAGGAGTTCATCAGGAATTGATCAAAGAGTGAACCCTCCTTCTCTTTAATATTCCATCATAACTAAGACAGTTGGTTAGTGACCACATTCTTAGTCCCCTTTCAATCTACCATTATAAGATAGAATCCTTGCAAGATCACAAGCCACCATAGGATAGAGGGGCTCACCATTGGTTTATTCATTAGGAAGTAAATAGCATTGTGATCAATGTGCATAAAGACCTTCTATCCAAGAACATACACCACTACCATCAACTCTTTCTCCATTGTGGTATAGTTAAGTTGCACACCCACAATGCTTCAGCTTGTGTTGTGGATGCAGTATGGATGTTTCTAATCATCCAACTACATAAGCACTGCTCCCAAGGCATAGATTAATGCATCTATCATGATGTGAAATGGGTGGGACCAATCAAATTCTAGTAGAATTGGAGTTTCTACAAGCTTTTCTTTGAGTTGTTGGAATGTTTTTTCACATTCCTCAATCAATACAAATGGAGCACCTTTCTTTGTGAGCTCAACCAATAGTTTTACAATCTTAGAGAAATTCTCTATGAATCGCCAGCAGTAACCAGTGTGTCTAAGGAATGACCAGACATCTTTAATGGTTTTTGATTGGTAGGTTATTCCTTGGATGACCCTAATCTTTTCAAGGTCTACCTCAATCCCTGCTTGAAAAATTCTATGCCCTAACACAATGCCCTCATGGACCATCAGATGGCTCTTTTGCCAATTAGGCCAAAGACTGATCTTCATGCACCTTTTAATCACTTACTCAATGTGGTCTAAGGCTTGCTCAAATAGAGCACCATAGGTAGAAAATTCATCCATGAAGACTTCCACCCTACTACTAATCTGTTGCTAAAAAATGCTAAGGACAAGATGTTGGAAGGTTGCAGGAGCATTACACAGACCAAAAGGCATCTTGTGAATGTAGTTTTTTCTTGATCCTTTGATCCAATTTGAATATGGTTATAGCCACTATAACCATCCAAAAAGTTATAAAAATAATGCCCAGAAATAGTGTCCAACACCTAGTCCACAAATGGCAATGGAAAATTATCTTTGTAGGTCACCATGTTCAATAACTTAAAATCAATATGCCCCCTCCACTTGCCACCTTTCTTTGGCACAATTATAAGTGGGCTAACCCACTCACTATCCATAATTGGATAGATGAACCCCACCTTGGTGAGTTGTTCAATTTCCTCTTTAATGATCTACTTCAATTTGGGATTCAACTGTCATTATGGCTGCATGTTTGGCTTGATGGAAGGATTAATATAGATGCGATGCTGGCATATCCTAGGATCAATCCCAGTAAGTTCAAGAGATGACCAAGCAAAGGTTGTTGGACATTTGTTAACCATGTTCAGCAACTTCTCTTTCTACTCAGGAGCAAGGTTGGCATTGATTATCACCAGCTTGTCATTTTTCAGAAATGCATACTTCATGCCAACAAGTAGAGTTTTCAACTCTAAGGGCTCCTATTTAAAATTTTCAGGGATTTCCAACTCTCCCTAATAAGTGTCATTAGGTTCATCATCAAATATTTGGTAATGAACTTGCTCCAATTCATCCATGCCTGTAACATAAGCACTAGTTAAACTCTTAATGGGTTCCATGCAAAGTGTGGTGTTTTTAGGATCAACTATTAGCCACTAGGTTCCCTCCTACTTTGTGGCTACTACTTTCAGTTACCTTTGAATTTTAGACTCACTTGCACACTATTTGCATGTTGTGATTAATGTGCTTTTGATAAACCATAATTTCTGCACACAATTTCACCCTGTATCATTGTATGTAATGCATCGAACTCTCTTCTTCTCAATATTTCCAAAATCATTTTCCTTGGAAAGTTCCAAGGAAAGATCTTTGATTCCCAAGCATGCATCAATAGTGCTTAGCCAAGCCCTTCCCATGATGATTAAAAAGTCTCCATTGTAATTGTCAACATGGATCACCAGGAAATCAACAAGACAAGACCACCCACAAATAGTGGTCATAATGTCCTCCACTAATCCCAAGGGAACAATGATGGATGTTACTCTTCTTAAGTGGAGGAAAGTTTCAGGCTTTGTACATCTCATAAGAAATTAGATTGACATAAAAACTTGAATCTAGAAGAGCTTTGCAAGACTCATTTCTAATGATTTGAAGATAAATCATGGGACTCCCAAGATTAGATAGTTTGCTAAGAAGGTGGTCAGCTTTGATCCAATCAATTATAGCATGAGTTAACATAATGGTATGCACTTGGAAAGTTGATTGGTTCAACGAGGACTCAAGTTGACTAGATGCAGAGGATGAGGAAGAAATAGGATGAGTTTGTGAGGGCTTCATAGGATTGTTGGTTCGAAAAAATGGTCTTTTTGAGGTCTAGGTTCCGAACCACTCAGCTAAGGAGCCGACTATAAGTTAACAGCCTTGGTAGCATGACGTTATTGCAACTAAGCTAGAATTTTGCCTTGCATGGATGGATCAAGTGGTAATTGGGTTGAGGGCATAGGGACATGCACAGAAGGATGAGGAAGGTGATAAGGATATGGGGACTCCCCTCTTGGAGATAGAGAATAAGCTCTTTACTACTTAGGAGGGTAGTCGTTATGCTAAAAAGAAACGTGACTGGAAGAGTCACACAAAGACATGGGTTGTTAAACATAGTACCCATATGGATCAGGTTGTCTATAATGGTACTACTGCCTTGGCAATGGCATCCCTCACAACTATGGATGCTACCATTGATGATATTACTTAAACGGTTATGGTGAAGCTCCACTTGGATAATAGGCTTGTTGTTGGTGAAACTACCTTGGATTTCCTTAAGGATAAGGCAATCTTCTAAGTGCTTGCCTTCTTGCTAATCTAGGATTCAAAGTGTACACCCCATATTGCTGCAAGTGTGACAAAACAAGGAAACATCCCTTAGAATGCTTGTATTGGTAGATGTCACACCCACCACCATCATCTGATTTAGACTCCACAACCTCTTCTACAATAGTAGCTTTGCCCTTATCTCTTTGGTGGGCACATTTAGCTTCCATCCTTCTCCTACAATCATAATCGCTACTTTGACTTTTAGATGCCTCTACTAGTTTCATAGTAGTTTGGAACTTTTCATCCAAAGAGTACCACATTTTATCTACCTTAACCAAAATTTCGGAGATAGATTTTTGGATTGGCAAGGTTTTTCATTGCATCATTTCATTAAGTGGTTCCTCCTCCTCATTGTCAATGAACCATACTTCCCTTTTTCTAATGGAAGGATCCTGATTGTACTCCTCTGCTCTTTTTATTTTTCCAAGCTCTCCTTCTTCTTTAGCAACATACTCAATGAGCCTTTGAATTTGAGACTCCTAGTTCTAACAATCTCCCTTGAGCATAGACCCGAATAGTTCTCCTTGTTTTTGATCAAAAACCATTTATGATATGGCAAAGCTACTCCCTTTGAGAAAAACCTTGGCCAAGACATTTGTACAAAAGAGAGTAATATCAGCCCATGGCTGCATTCAAGGGTTTGTGTGTTCCTTGTCGTCATTCTTGGATATGCTTTTTCAAGTTGGACAATCAAGAGTATGTTTGATATTTGTCATTAAATAGCTCAAGCATTGTACTCCATTTACAAATTGATTTTGACTCCAAGAAGTGGTACCAACTTTTTGCTTCTTTTATGAGTGTCCTGGGAACTAGCTTAAGTTTTTGCCAATTGTTTTCTATGTTTTGTAAGGCATAAGCATCATGAAAGGCTTGTAGATGGTTCTACAGATCTAAATTGTATACCCCTTGAACTTGAGGATATTATTCATATCTAAGCACTTTATTCAACTATCTTTCACATGCCTGGTAAGAATTCTGACTACTTCTGTAATGTTTATCATATATCAAGTTGCAAATAAAGGCTCATCATAGTTATGGCCTCTTTGATGGCCATGATGCCTATGATGCCCTTTGCTACCCCTTCTCTCATAGTGGCAGGTCTTTCTTGAATGGCCATGCATCTGATCTCAATCATCCCAGTAGGCTTTATGATGACAATCATTTCTATCTTGTCAATCACCTTCATCATGATCACATCCTCTATGACTTTGACCAAAGCTTGAGGAGGAAGAAGAGGATGACGAAGGTGAAGAGGAAGAAGGACTAGCATTGTGGTGCCTACCACCCCCTCTTTGATGATCACAACCACGATCATCATCGTGATGCCTATCTTTGTCCTTACCATGACTCCCACCTTTGGATCTCCCATGATCATGGGATCCATTCTTGCTTGAACCAAGATTGTAAATTCTGATTCAAGACCCCTTCACCAAAATCAAGGGGAGGAGAGTCAGCATGCTAAGAATTCTTAGAGAGGAGATCCTCATTATCTTTTTGTTCAACAGGAACAAGGGGTTATTGTTGAACAAGGGGTTATTGAACTATTTCCCCTTTATAGCTTCATAGTGTTTCTCCTATTGTCGATCTCTTTTTCATTGTGTTTCAGTGGGATGATAGTCCTGATATGCATGTTCCTACACAACATATTCATCATTGAGATCTTGGATGCCCAACCTCTTAAGAGTTTGGAGCAGCATTGTAGGAACTGATCGATTAGGTGGTAACACAACATTGCCCTCCATGTCTCTGCACTGCAGCTATTCATCTTGATGTAGAATGAAGGTAAAATCAGGCACAAACTCATCTAGATGAGTAAATACCACTTTGCATTCTTTGGGCACTTGCAGTTTTGATCCATCGCACCTATGAGAAGAAGACATTTTGAATTAGAAGAAAAATTCAGTGTGCTTTTAACAGTTGTTGTTAGTGTTAGAATGATTGCAACTTAAAGGTTTGATCCAACGATGTTAATTGTTTTCACTAAGTCCTAAAAGTGCACGAAGCTAACTAAAAGTTCTCGATGACAGTGCCAATGATGATCAGCGAGTATACCCTACGCCCAACCATACGAATCACTAGCATTCACTTACCAATCTAATTGAATTCCAAAAACTTTAGGTTTCTTCGTACATTGGTTCTAAGAGGTGAAACTATCTGTTACAATCGTTGTCTTCCCAGTTCCACTTATGAAGTTCAATGGTATGGTTAAGTGTAATTGAGGTATGTCATTTTTATCATTTTGTCTTTTATGAATTAAGTCACTAAAGAATAAAGAATAGAGTAATTTAATGTTTAACTAACTAATTGATCTTAGAATTAACTAATGTCTAACTATTCCTAACATAAGCATCTGTTCCCACTTGCCATACACATCCTCAACACAATTAATGTTACTGGGTTACCAAATGTTAACCGTTACTAGGATTATTAAGCATCAAGCGTATGCTCGAAGTGGTCATACTTATGTGCTTTAATTAACCATTATTTAATCTATCTTAAATAATCACTTAATTACTTAAACATTAAAGGAAATTACTTGAAATTTAATTACATAAAGAAAATAATTAATCTAGTCCAAGTGCTGCCAGGTTTGATTAGAAAGCTTGCCTTTATTGCTGCACACATTGAAGTGCTCAAGTACAACAATGCTTAAATAAAGATCCTACTGTGGACACTTAGAAAAATATTCTAACCATTGGGAAGAAAATTTGCAAGAACTTTGTTACAGCTATGAGACTTATGCCATAAATGCAGTTGAAGGTGCACATTTATAGGTGAAAACAAGGTACCTCGTTGATTGGTACACATCAATGAGTCAAACCTTGCATTGATGTAGACAAACCATGTGACTCCTCAAGATGTCATGGAGAGTTGGCAAGAGATATCATGAGTGCACATTGAGTGAGTATATGATTCTGATTGCAGCTCCAAGGCCAATTCTATGTATTCAGCTTGTGTGTTATTGTATTCTTGCTTACAAGTTAAGATCTTAATCCTTAGTTGTGGGAGAGATTCTCTTTCAGTTGTGCCTTGCATTAATGACAGTCATTGTGTGATTATAGAGACTCATGCTTTACAATATCATTTGAGTGTGTGATTGTTTTGGATGTTTTGTGGTTGGTGAACCATTGTTGTAATCTTTGTTTCAATAATGGAAAGTAGTTTTCTTGTTTTATAGCATATTGATTTATTTTTTCATAATATCTAGATTTAGTGGGTTTGAAGGTTAATTTCTATTGGAGTGAACTTACGCCAATTCTTTCTCCTTTGCTTCTCTATAAAGGTAAGCTTATGTAATTCTTTGTTTTACACTTCAATCTTTTTTTCTTTGTCTGTCTTCTTCTTAAAAGTTCCCTTACTATTTTGACTTTTCTCATCTTCATGTTATAGCTATGATACCATGTCAAATCTTACATTCATTTACTAAGATCTTTAAACACAAGAAGATGAGAAAATTAACAATGGTAGTTCATATTATTATTATCACAACTCTATACAAAATGTTATACCCAAATTTAGACAATACAAATAATATGAAAGTTGATTTGTATGTTTACCATAGAAGTCTTTCACTCAGTTGACACGAAATCCTCTAACTTAGCTTGGTTTTACTTTACTCTTCATTCATGGCTATGGTTGTTTTCTTTTTGCAATGTTTTTATGCTTTCCAATGCGCTTCTTTTCATATTCATTGTAATTTAGTTCACATCAATTACTATGGTTCGCCCTCAATTGCTATGGTTCTACTTTGATGCTCCTACTTCATTTAACATTCTTATACCATAATGTCTTTTCAAGGTTGGTCACATACCACTTAGTAACTAATTCTTTCATCTTCATTTCCATTTTAGTAAACTGTTTTGCCTATATGGTTCAATATAAAGGCAGTGGGTATCTTCTTCATTACATGTATGACTTACGTAGATTTTGCTTATTATTCGATTTAGTATACACTAAATGTGCTTACTCTATTTTATTTACATAGATTTATCCCAATTCCATTAAACACATGGCTTCATTGAAATTATTTCTCTCTAATGTTGAGTTGCTATTCTAATCACAGTGAACTTGTGATTAGGCGCTACAAGCTAACCATGAGGGGTGGTCTTCTATCCTTTTGTTATTTTATTGTTACATAGTTGCCTTTTGCCATTGTAGAGTTGTTTCTATCCTTTGTTGTTTGCTAAAACATTTAAGGTAGTCTTAATCCCAAAAAAATAACCTTTTAGACAAACAACTTTTGAACATAACATCCTTATGATATTTACTTTTGAACATAACATCCTTATGAAAATATCAGTTACTTTTCTGGTTTATATATACCTTACTATTTGACATTAATGTTAATGCTACACAAGGTTAGGACAATGTGATGTTTAATGCTAACGTATGATTATTATCGTGGTTGATTTGATTACTTAAATATATTTAATTTCCACGTGCTTCTGACCATTGCACGTAAGGTAGTAAACCTCTTTAGCTTGAGTTGTTGACAAACTGCCACCCCACAAAGAGACAGTGACCTGTCACCTTGTTTGTACGTAGAAGCAATAAAGTGCCTATATCTAAGTCACCACCTTACAACCTGTCACATATAAAGGTTGGCAGTGGGTATCTTCTTCAATGTTAAATGGCAATGCCTGCAAACCAACCCATACTCACAGACCACCTCAAATAGAGGCAGTGGGCCACCCCACTATATCATCAACATTGAATCAATCAACATTATACGTTGCGTTGAAGAGCAATCCTTTAGGTTTGTGTTGTGTTGTCTTGGCTTCGTTATAGATAAGGATAGAAATGGACAGGCGCACTAATAAATACATTTACAAGGCAAAAACTATAGGTACACTTTGTTGTTGAAGAGGATAACCGGTTGCTTCAAAATTTTGTTCAAGAGTACATTTTATTTTAAAGGCATTTTTAATTTTGAATTTATTTTACGAAAAAAATGCCTGTTAGACAATGACTGCTTTAAATTCTATCTCTGCTGCTGGTAAGGCTGTTGCAGCTGGTGACAACTTGATCACAAGCAAAGGGTGTTTTTGCTGGCCACTGAGTCTGCATTATCTTTTCCCTATTTTGGCGATTTTCTTTTCTTTCCTTTACGTGGCTTATGGCTGATGTTGTTAGTTCATGAATCATGTTACTGTCGTCTGCACTGCCGTGCCCTGCTTTTTCTTTTTTCTTTCGATGGAGGGATTCTGACAGCCTTGTCGCAGACTCGCACATTTTTTCTTAGCGAAGCAAGAGCAAGAGAAAGAGCAAAAGCAAAAGCAGATCAGACAGACCGTCAAGTGTTAGCAAATCCCTTGGACGGAACTTGAAATGAAACGAGACCAAACGAAATGAAATAGAATGGAAAAAAGATGATAACCTTGTCGTTACAAAAGCAACGGTAACGTTATCCTTGCCTGGTGATGTTCATATGGGTTGCAGCCCTGTCAAAATTTGGCTGTGCACGAAGAAAGTGGAGTTGACGACGACACCCTATCATACAAGAGCAGAGTGCTTTCAACTTTTTATTTATTCGGTTGCTTTCATTTTTAACGCTGCTCATTGTGATTGCAAAAGACAAATTAAGGTTTTTCCAAGAAAGCTAAAATCATGACAACTTCCATTGTAAAGTTGGTGCCGGCATTTTAAATTCTTACATTGAAAGTATCTCCAGGTCTTTATTTATGTTTAATGTTGGTATGATGAATACAAGTAGGAATAATATATTATGGTGTGGTCCTCCAATGGAGCTTCTCCTTTATCATAGTGGGAACAATCGTTAAGGATGTGACTTGTATAATCTCCTGGAAAATTAAAGGAGTTTCTATTGGAGCCCACACACTACAATAGGTTTTATGAAAACTCTTACAACCAAATGTCTCTTACAATCAAATTGCTTTTTCGAACTCTGTGATTCCTTGCTTTTTATATATCAAAAGGGAAATACAAAAGGATATATAAAAGGATCATTATTTGGAGTCACAATGCTTATCTTGTTAAAAAGGTCCTGGGAAAGTCGATGGATGAGTGAAGAGTGAAAGCCTAACTGTGTCTAGTGGCTATCCTTGAGCTTAAACATAAGTCTTCAATTTGAAACATGAGCACCTTAACATACTCCAAATGAGACCCCTAAATTAAAATTGAAATTTTTTACTTATGACCCATTAAAACCCTTAAATTTAACTTAAGTTATAAAGCTAAGCCTCTTAGTTAATACCCAAATTTTTTTCCAAATATTTACACCAAAATATACAAGCAAAGTAATTCAACCTTTGCATTAGGGAGCCAACTTAAAACTTTCACAATATCTAGATCTCCCAAGACATATAATGAAAGTAAGTATTTCATGCTTAGCATCAAGGATCCGAACTGCAAACTTTAACATCAACAAGATCCAAAATCACAAATCCTATGAAATCAAGCTACAATTCCAGGCGTAGGCAGCAGCCGAATGGAAACAGAAATAATGGACAAAGATAAAGTCAGGGGCGGAGGCAGTGACACGCACGAACCAGAC
This sequence comes from Gnetum montanum, assembly GCA_015680685.1. NCBI lineage: Eukaryota > Viridiplantae > Streptophyta > Gnetopsida > Gnetales > Gnetaceae > Gnetum > Gnetum montanum. The sequence continues at coordinate 153,226 of MNCI01031828.1, forward strand.
TGTGCTGATGCTCCTGCTTCTGCTTCTGCTTCTGGTAGGGGGCATGCATGCACAGATCCCTGGCAAGTAGGACGACTCCAAGGAATAAAGCACACTTAAAAACACTTTCATTCTCTCTCTATCTCTCTCTCTCAGTACTCAGTCAGTGACCCTCAGATCAGTGGAGTCAGTCACAAACTTACAACTACGGAAATTCAATCAAACGAGAACCTGCCTGCCTACCTACTGCCTACTGCCTATTGTCGTCTGCTGCTGCTACTGTGGTGGGCCTCACCACCTCAATACGAATAAAAAACACCTGGCCCCACCTTGCCATGTATGCGTGCAGCAGGCATCCCATGACGGGAAAATTCATGCATGATCCCATCATGGGATGCATGGATGGACATGGGCCTGGAATCAATTCAATTAAATTTATATTCCCGCTTTCGCGCTCTCTCGTTCTTTCTTTTGGTTTTGCTTCGTTTTTTTTCGCTTTTATGATGATGCCTTCGTTCTCGTGCCCAAACTCTGCAACCTCTGCTCTGCCGCGAGTGGAGCAGCTGAGCCGGGCCCACACCAGCCCAGGCATTCGTTAAAGAGCGTTTTACGGTCGAAATCCCCTTCGCTTGCTGTTTCAACTATGACGAGACTACAACGGAAGCCTTTTTATTAAAAGGAAAATGAATTCCGTTTTGCAATCTTTTCAGGCTTTTGCTTCCTTTACAACCGGAAATGAAGGCCTTTTTACAAAAATTTTTGGGGTTTTAATGACAGGATTCTTGGAATCTTTGAAGTTTTAATGCATCTGCAAAGCACCGGAATTTGAGACGCACATGGGTCCGTCAGTGCGGTGTTTTGTAACAGTGTTCCTAATTTTGTTTTAAGAGCTCTGTTATTAAGGTTGTGTCAAGTACTGACACTGAAAAATTATGTGAAGATCAAATCATTTGTGTTAAATAACATTCTGTAGGTTTTTCCGTGGCTTGTTGATTTTTATCTGGTACACTCCACGAGTGTTAATGAAACTAGATAAAATTGCAGAAAACCATAGCATACCTTTTATTTTTAGTTCATGATATGCACTATACAGATAAAGAATCTGTCTGGTCTTACAGCATGATTGACTCCTAACCCGACGCAGACGCTGAGCGGCTTCATGCAGTGTCTGCTGACTGATCATTGATGTCCGTCAGGGGTGATTTTTTTGGTCGGCTTACACCAATTTGGACGACAAATTTTCATGTAACCCGGCTGTGATCAAGCATTTTCATATCGTTGCAAATGGAGTAAAAATATTGTTTTTGCCCGTCCATACAAGGCCTAAGATCGAAATTTTACTGTAACAAGATGGGATCCAATCCAATCTAACGCAATCCAATTCGCTGTAGCTTTTCATGTTTCCCCTGGAATTTTGTTTATTCAAGAACGCAACGCGGATCGAAACGGGCCAAGTCGGCACTGCGTGCAAACAATCGCACGCATGTCAAGCTCGCAATCATAATCCACGCCAGTCAAACATTGAAGAGGAAGGCCGCAAAAAGCAAGAGCAAGCAACAAACACAAGCAGACGCGCGCCTTGCAAATCCACGAACGAACAAGAAAGGAACGTCTCCCTCTCATTCTCTCTCTCTATCTCTGTCTCCGTCTCTGTGACCGCGAACGTGAACTTTTTTTGCGATCGATGGATGATACTGATAATATGCATGTATATCCATCTCATCAGTACATTCCATGCCTGTTTTTCATGGTCCGACCGGTTACGGTCTCTGCTTTTAGCGTGTGCTGGAACCGAAGCGAGCCGACGCGAAGCAAAGCCCAAAAGAAGTGGAAAAATTGTTAGCAGGAGAAGAAGAAGAAGCAGAAAAGGAGTCTCCCTCCCTCCCTGTGTCTGCGTGTGCCGCTGGGTATTGTATAGTATTGGATTGGGCGATGGAGGTATCCGTAGGGCAATGATTATTGCTATCATTACATTGAAACGGCAATAAATAAGTGTGCCACGCCGAAAAGCAGAGCCATGGATGGACATGGATATGACCAGACCTCAGACCTCAGTCCTCATTCCTGACTCCTGACCCCTCACCCGTTTCTTGTCTGTTGCTCTTTGTCTGCTCTTCACACTACTACTACAACACTGGAGCCATTGCCCAGCTCCTACGCTGCTGAGCGAGCCAGCAGCAGCAGCAGCAGCCAAGAAGAAGAAGAAGAAGAAGCTCTGTTTTGCAAATCGCCAGCGACAGCCATGTTCTTAGTTTAAAGGGAGAGAGATCGAAACAGAGGAGAGAGAGAGAGAGAAATGAGAAGCCCTATGCATATATACTTGCACTTGCTGCTGCTGCTGCTGCTGCTGATTCCGATTATTCTTCTTCCCATGATTGCCTTGTTTAATTTTTATCTCGTGCGCAGCGTCGCCGAATGTTTTCTATTCTTTTGACAAGCATCGTCCCATCCCGGGCGTCTGATGTCGGTCAGAGGCGGGAGCCGCCGCACATATTTGGCCCAATAAACAATCATGTGCCTCTCGCATGCGCGAGCAGGCGCAGGAACAAGCCCAAGCCCAAGCCCAAGCCCAAGCTCGCTTCCGGGGCAGTTTCTTGTTGTTGTATCATTTTCATAAAAAAACTGCTCCTCCGTCCGTCTCTGTTTTCAGCTCTCGCAAATCGCAATCCCAGCGCGGCCCATGCCACGCCCATATCCTGCAGATATCTGCGCCTCCTCCTCCTCCATGTCTGCTCTCTGTGTATAAATACACACAGCAGCAGCACCTGCAAACGCACTCTTCTCAACAAACAAGAACAAGAACGGGAACAGGGTCGGTCCCTCGAATCCACTTTAGTATTGTCGGCTCTTCCAAGTTGCAGTAGCAGTCCCATTGATTTTTGGCTCGAGTAGCCACATACGTAGTGGATCGACTTGTTCTTCCAAGTTGTCTGTTGGGTTTTGGCAAGCGACCGATTCAGATTTGATTTGCTTTGCTTTGCTTGCCAAGAAAGAGGAAGAATCTGAGCTTGCTTGCTTTCTTTCTCTGTGGGTGCGATGCCGCGGAACCGGAAAATGAAGGGCAGGCGTGAGACGGCGGTGCCGGAGACGGCGCCGGCGCCGGCCCCGGCCCCGGCCCCGGCTGTGGCGAGCAGTAGCAAGGCGCTGACGTTTCCACGCCGGCCGGGCCTGGGACAGCAGGGTACTCGTTGCCTTGTTAAGGCCAACCATTTCTTGACGCAGCTGCGGCTTCCCCACACGGACTTCCATCAATACGACGTAAGCACACAAGCACAGGCGCCTGTTTCCTGCTTCCTGTTTCCTGTCCCGGTCCGGTCGGAATTAATAACACATTTCATTTCATTCCATTCCATTCCAGTTAGTTACATTACGTTCCCGTCGTTCGTTCATGAAGAAGAATGTCCCTCTCTCTCTCTCTCTCTCCATCTCTCTGTGTCTGTGTGTCGTTTAGCCAGGGCAGGCCCAGGGGCTCCTTTTATCTTCCTCCCTCTTGTTTGTTTGCGGAATTGTGGCTGCTTCCCGTGACTGGGTCGTTAGAATACATAGATGTAAATTCCGTAAAAGGAATTCTGAAACTGAAACTGGTCCGATGGATAGATAGATACATAGATAGATCCAAGGGGTAAAAATTTCAGTTTGAGCTTCAGTTTGATGTATTATTCTTATTTGGTTGGATGGTTGGTTGGTTGGTTGCAGGTGAGCATTGAGCCGGAGGTGGCGTCCAAGAGCGTGAACAGGAGTATCATGGCGCAGTTGGTTAAGATGCACCGTTTCACGGAGCTCGACCGGCGTCTGCCCGTCTACGACGGACGCAGCTGCCTCTACACCGCCGGCGTCCTGCCCTTCACCGTCAAGGAATTCACCGTCGCTGTTGCACTTGACGACGACACGGCTGCTGTTTGGTAAATTTTGCTTCCTATTTCTGCTGCTGCTGCAAATCTTCTGGGCTTTCTTTCTGCAAATATTGAATCAGTGGCGGTCTTTTCTCTGCCGTTTTGCTCGCTCAAACGAGCCAGGAATGCCCACAATCCTGTCTTTTGTCCTAACCACACTACCGCGGCTTTGTTTTGAGCTGGATTTCGGGGAAGATGTAATTTTTTGGGGTTTATGTTTCTTGTTAGGATTTTAGAGGTGCGGCCTATGCCAAGTGTTGTTTTCTATTCAGTTTTTTCAGTTTTAGAATTTTGGGGCTTTGGTTTCAAAATATGGAATTCACGTGAACCTGAGTTGGAATTACTATGGTCTCTTTCGCAAGTAGGTAGAACAGCATTTGAAATGGAAATAGCATTGTTATCTGTGCTGCATCTTTCTTCCCCAGATGCGTACGTTTGTTATGCGAAAGTTTATATTACAAGATCTAAGCGAACTAGTTCGGTTGGAAATGGAATCTAACTATAATACGGTATTTGGGTCTCGTCCGTCGGTTTCAATGAGCAGAATAATTTTGGGTTCGGTTCGTGGTCGTTTAGGAGCAGACAAAGAAATTTAAAGTTTTGGGTCGAACTCCAAAGTTTTAGATTTTGGATAATCTAGTAGTATTTCTAGAGTGTTTAGTTTGAATGAGACGAAACAGCGAAATATTGAGGATTTTGGGATGGGTCAGTCAAAGTGGGATAGTTAATTTTTTAATCTGTCTGCTGCGTAACGCTTCTGCAGGCCAAGCGAGAAAGCTCAGCCGAAGGAGAGGGAGTACAAAGTGACGATAAAGTTTGTTGCCAGTGCGGATTTGTATCGTTTGCGGGAGTTTTTGGCAGGCAGGCAGCTTGAAACTCCTAAAGATGTTCTTAAAGTTCTGGACACCGTGCTTAGAGAATTGTCTATTCAAAGGTACCCAAACATAACTAAACCTTTGATCACATTCTAAGCTGCGAACGGTAAAATGCAGCAGAGCAGAGTTTTCTGGATATTCATTCAGTTGGTTGTGGTACAGGTACTGTCCTGTGGGAAGGTCTTTCTACTCACCGGAGCTGGGCAGGAGACAGCATTTGGGCGAAGGGTTGGAAACTTGGCGAGGGTTTTATCAGAGCATCAAGCCCACACAGATGGGTCTTTCTCTTAATATTGGTATGTGAGTGGGTTTTCTCCAAAACCGTGGAAACTATTCTCTTGGTTGGTAGTTGGTACAAATGAAATATTCACGGTGATTATCGATCATGTAGATATGTGTTCCACGGCCTTCATCGAGCCTCTCCCGGTGATTGATTTCATAGCCAAGGTTCTCAACAAGGATGTTATCTCAAGGCCTTTGTCTGATGCTGATCGCACCAAGGTTAGGATTTTCTCTGTTCTTGGAATTTTTCCGTCAAAAAGCACATACCGGTGGAAGAAAATGGAACTGATGCCGAATTTCACTAATAAATATTGTTTCAGATAAAGAAGGCGTTGAGAGGAGTGAAAGTAGAGGTGACCCACAGAGGCAGTGTGCGACGGAAATACCGGGTTTCTGGCCTAACATCCCAGCCTACCAGAGAGCTCAGGTTCCGTTGATAAATATTGCAAATTCTGGGATTTTGGGATAAGTTTAGTAACTTTCCCCATTTTCTAAGCTCTTTATTTGGTTCATCAGGTTTCCTGTCGATGAAATATCGACTATGAAATCGGTGGTGGAATATTTTCAAGAGGTATATGGATTTACCATAAAACATCCTCATCTTCCTTGCCTTCAAGTTGGGAATTCACAAAAGGCAAATTATTTGCCCATGGAGGTGAGACACGGAAGTTTTGGAAAATGTTAATTTCTGTATCATTGTCGTACACTTCTGCATGAACTTAGGGTTTGTTTATCAAACACATTAAAATTAGGACTCTGATCAATGATTGCTTGTAGGCCTGCAAGATTGTAGAGGGACAAAGGTATTCAAAGAGACTGAATGACAGGCAGATCACAGCTCTCTTGAAAGTTACTTGTCAAAGGCCTCGCGAGAGGGAATTAGATATTTTACAGGTTATTGTATTTCCCTCTTATTAAGAAAAACATCTTCTTATTGACATTTTATGGTACACTAATGGTGTAAGAAGTCTCTAACAAGCAAATTTCTGTGCAGACAGTATATCATAATGACTATGATAATGATCCTTACGCAAAAGAGTTTGGTTTGAAAATTAGTGACAAGCTTGCCAACGTAGAAGCTAGAATTTTGCCGGCTCCATGGGTAATGCTTTGATACTTACCCTTGAAAGTGAAAATTACTTGAAATATTGGACTCTTATTCATTCCATTTTATTTGCAGTTAAAATACCATGACAGTGGCAGGGAGAAGATGTGCTTGCCACAAGTGGGGCAGTGGAATATGGTCAATAAGGTAGAGTGTGGTCTATTTCTGTGTAGACAGTCATGTTGTCTTTCTTCTCGTAGAAGTGATTTTCATATGTGGGTAACTGGGTCCCAAAAAAATGCACAATTTGCAGAAAATGGTAAACGGAGGGACAGTGAATCATTGGGCATGCATAAATTTTTCAAGGGTGGTACAGGAGAGTGTTGCGAGAGGATTTTGCAGTGAGCTGGCGCAAATGTGCCAGAGTTCGGGCATGGTAAAGCGCTTTGAAATGGTCCTCTGGCAAATTTCCTGCGTATAATGTTTAGTGGCATCTGTTGCATTTTAATTATTGTTGCTACTGCAGGCGTTCAATCTTGAGCCGGTGATTCCAGTCTACATTGCACGGCCAGAACAAGTTGAGAAAGCCTTAAAATATGTATACAAAGAGGCCATGAGAAAACTGAGAGGCAAAGAATTGGAATTGGTAATAGTCATTTTACCAGACAACAATGGGTCTCTATATGGTTAGTGTCCTAGACGAAGCCAAGAAATTCAACATTGAATATCGTATCATGTCTGATATAGATATGCCAATCCTCCTGATATTCTCTAAAAATACGTGTTACATGAGTGCAGGAGATGTTAAGAGAATATGTGAAACGGATCTTGGTCTGATATCGCAATGCTGTCTTACCAAGCACGTCTTTAAAGTCAGCAAACAGTATCTAGCAAATGTATCCCTAAAAATCAATGTCAAGGTAACAGCCCAAGAACATTTCCATTTCCTGTCTTGTATCTATATAGAACTTCATATATAATATAACTGGTACCGATTAATTGCATGTGTGTTTTTCCTAGATGGGAGGACGGAACACTGTGCTTTTGGATGCTGTAAGTTGTAGAATACCGCTTGTTAGTGACATTCCCACCATTATCTTTGGAGCAGACGTAACTCATCCAGAGAACGGCGAGGAAACGAGCCCATCCATTGCTGCTGTAAAATCTTTAAACTAGTCTACAATAATTCGGAGCATTGCTCACTACGAATGGCCTTTAAAATTTTTTTTTAATCTCGTGAATAGCCATAAAAATAAAATGGATGCTGGACTTTGCACTCAGGTTGTTGCCTCCCAAGATTGGCCGGAAGTCACAAAGTATGCAGGCCTGGTCTCAGCACAACCACAAAGACAGGAATTGATTCAAGATCTTTTCAAGACTTGGCAAGATCCTGTTAAGGGTACTGTAGCTGGGGGCATGGTAAGGTAAGATTATAACACAAAGCTATGACTGGAGGAGCCTTTTTGTTGGCCTGCTTTTTCCTGATCAATATCAATGACGCAGTGTTGATCAAATTTATTTGAAGGGAACTGCTAATTTCTTTTAGAAGGGCAACAGGACAGAAACCGCAGAGAATAATCTTTTACAGGTAAGCAGCAAAATGAGCATCCATACATATCATGAAGCAGCTTTACTTGTATCATGTTCAGAGTCTTGGGATTGCATTTCTTATGAGGACCTAACTTCCTTCCTTCAAACATACAGAGACGGTGTGAGTGATTGTCAATTCTACCAAGTTTTACTGTATGAATTGGATGCCATACGAAAGGTGAACAGCATTAGTTTTATCTTGTGTTTTTGTTGTTCTTTCCAAGGCAACCGTTAGCCTGGCATGTTAACAAGATCCCTTCTCCAGTCTTAGAATCCAAAAGGGAAAAACTGAAAAATGAATGTCTACTTGACATTTTCTAAACAATGTTTTCAGGCTTGTGCTTCTTTGGAGCCCAATTACCAACCTCCGGTGACGTTTGTAGTCGTTCAGAAGAGACACCACACTAGGTTATTTGCTAGCAATCACAGGGACAGGAATTCCACCGATAGGAGCGGAAACATTTTACCAGGTATGTTTTTCCTTGGGCAAATTTCAAGGTTCTCTTTAGACAAAGAGTACATATTTGCATCGTGCGTGGGTCTCCGTTAGTTTCTTAAAAAGACTACTTTTGTGTCCGGGAAGTGGGTCTTATAATGTGGATTCCAATCTCTTTTCGTTGCAGGGACAGTAGTTGACACCAAAATATGCCACCCCACAGAGTTCGACTTCTATCTCTGCAGCCATGCTGGTATCCAGGTACAAATAAAGAAATAACTTTGAATCAGCAACTAAATTGACAGTAAAGAGTTGAAAGTTTTTGCTATTGTGATCGTTGAACATGGGTTTTCAGTAGGTTTTCTGATTTCTTCTTAAAAATCCTGAAAACTCGTGACAGGGAACGAGCAGGCCTGCGCACTACCATGTACTGTGGGATGAAAACAATTTCACGGCGGACGCCATGCAATCCCTGACGAACAACCTCTGCTACACGTATTGTCCTTTAATTTTCCTTTTACCCGTCAGGGTTTTGGCAGTCTTACTGTAGTTTCTCTTGCTGTTGCTGTAACTGGTATATGCGTGAGGTTTACCGAGCTTTTGTATTGAATGTTGTTGCAGGTATGCGCGATGTACGCGATCGGTTTCAGTGGGTAGGTGCCTCAGTGGATTTGCAGAAAAGCTGTAGCTCATTTAAATATCAGCTGACACTTAGCAGGAGTAGCAGCGGCAATTTGAACTATACATATTACATTGCATTGAAGAATTGCAGTGAAGTTTCTGTTTTGCTGGGAGACATAACGTGGGTTTTGGTGTTTGTTGCAGTTCCTCCAGCGTACTACGCGCATCTGGCGGCTTTCAGGGCCAGATATTACATGGAGTCGTCTCCATCTTCGTCGTTGGACGTGTCAGATTCATCATCATCATCTTCTTCTTCGTCTTCGTGTTCATGGTCGCAGCAGCAGCAGCAGCAGCAGAAGCAGAAGCAGCAAAAACACCCTTCTTCCTCCTCTTTCTGCAATTCCTCCAGTTCCAGTTCCAGTTCGAATTCGAATTTAAAGAACGGCGGTGCTCCGGCGCCACCGTGCCGGCCCAGAAATGGCGCGGCTGTCACCGGGTCCGGCTGCTACAGGCCTCTGCCGACTGTGAAGGAAAATGTGAGGAAGGTCATGTTCTACTGCTAATCGTGAAATCATGGAATCTAAAATCATCGTGATGAATGTAATGAATATGCCCCTTTTAGCTTGATATTGTATTATTATGTTTTTGTTTTTTGTTTTTGTTTTTGCATATTTCTATATATATATAGATATATATCTCCACACAGGTGAACTGAATTGTCCTTCCAATTTTCATTAACCTAGCTTTCCTCTCTCTCCACTCTCGTGATAATTACCAACTTATCGTGAGACTGGCAAGTAAAGCAAAACTGGTTTGTAAATTTGAACGCGGGTATCTATCCTACCATACGGCAGAACTTAGTACCCGTGGTATGGTGAGATGGAGTGCTGTAACATCAACGCATGTTACGTCAAAAATCTGTTACCTCCATTTTACATCATATGCACAGACACTGCTATCGCGCTGTGTATCATGCATCATGCATGTAAGGCAATAAATCTTAAAAATAAGATATTCAAACTTAGTGAATTCTATAGCTACCAACACTATATCTATCAACACTCTACCAACACCACATTTATCAACACAATATCATCTACTAGCATACACACACAATATCATCTATACTATTTAGCATGAAGCTTATAATAAATATATTATAAGCAAATAGCATATACTTTAGTATGAATGTTAACTTTCATAAATATATTATGGTTTGCTTGCTGCAAATAGCATACACTAAGCATGAATGTTATAATACTATAATCTCTACACTTTGCATACACTTTAACATGAAAGTTGTAATAAATATATTATAACATTTGCTTACCTTCATACACTAAGCATGAAGGTTATAGTATACTACTAAGTACTAAGAAGTCCATTTGAAGGATAAGCTAAGAAGTAATTGTTATAATATTATAACAATTACTTCAACTTCTATACATCAAAATTATATGGAATGCAAGCATATCATTAGGAAGAATATGATTTATATGGAATGCAAAACATATGGTTTAATTATTAGTGAAGTATTTGATTAAATGATGTTGTTTGGCTTTTAAAGACACCAAGGTAAACATAGTGAAAATGAACGTAAATTCTCTCTAAGTACAATGGAAATATCAAGCTACTCTAGCTTATTGGTGATCCGATCCTAGTTTTATGTACACATCCTAGGTTAATGTAATTGTCATAGGGATTAAAAACCAAGTAACTTTCAAGCAAAGTCACTACTGAGTTACCAAACAAATACACTTTACACTTGAAACTAGTCATACTTATTTTGCATTTACTTGTTGTAACAATAGAAAAATTCAAGCTAGAAATCAAATAGATTTGCACAAAACAATTTTACCTCAGAATCCACGGAGCTCAAAAGGACCTGAGGTGCCTTAGGCGAACTTTTCGATCTCCTAAAGACTTAGAAGTTTGTTATTGGATGGAAATATAGGCAAGAAATGAATGAGAAAATGGGCGAACAATGGATCCAATGTTGGATTTGAGAGTAAATTAACAAATGATAGAGAAAACAACAAAAAATGTGGCCAAAACAATTGCAAAACTCTGTATTACTTTTTAAAGAGTACAAAGTGTAGAGATTATAGAGGAAAAATATAGAAATGTGGATATCCCATAAATCTCTGAAATGCTATTAGAATCTTGATGTGTTGGTAGGCAGAGTGTGTCCTATGGGCATCCCAAACATGTCTAGTTTCCTCAATGTACTCTTGAATGTCAATTGCTATAGGTTCTCTCTACTCATAATGATCATCGTTGGAATGAAAAATATCTCTAGGCTTTCAGATTTGCTCCAAAAGTCTCAAGTTTGGAGTAGTGTTAAAATGATCTAAAAGTCCTTTAAAATGGCTTTAATATTGGCTTAAATAAGCCAGAAGTTTGCTATTTCTATGTTAACATGGTTTAGGCAAGTTTCCTCTGCATTTATGCAGCGTTTTTGACACTTTTATGGCCCAAAATGTAGCTTTTTTTACTATAGCATCTTTGAGATTTTACACTAGAAATGCTAGTGTTATTAACATTATGGGTATTAATTACATTGTTTTAGCATAATTCATGGTGTTTTTAATATTAAGTACTATGAATTACACTTTACAAAGTGAGAATGCTTCAAAATTTTGGCAAAATAGGGTTACGAGATTGATTTTTTGAAGAGAATTTAAGGAATTTGTTTTTGCTTTTGCATTTAGTCAAAATTACATGATAAAATTAAAGGCTTCTCTCTTCACAATTGAATTTTCTTTGAGGTATTTCATTGACCCTCTTTGTTGATGTTTTGAGGATTGACTTGAAAGACATTAACAAAGAATGTGAAAGATCATTGCAAGTTCATCACCAATGCTTTTCTCTCCACACTTAATTCTGTAACTATCAAATCATGCTAAGGAGTGCTCACAAAATGAAGTAAGGTTGAAATGGAATGACAGAGATCTAAAATGAGGTGATGGCTACATTGGCTATTGGAAAATGATCAAATGGGCTAACGAATAAGGATATCTTGTTCGGCTTTCTGGCCATCCCCTCTGCTGACCTTCAGTTTCTTTGGGAAGTTATTAGGTCCCTCGTTCTTTACTATATATGGAAGCGCAGATGCACTGCTCTTTTCCAGAACACCGATTCGTCTAACTCTAACCATTTAACTATTATGGAAAAATTTCAAATTCTTCGCCTTGTGCATTTCCAAATTATATCTCACACTTCTAAGTTAAAGTTGGATACTAATCAGTTGTTTTATTGTTTGCAGCCTTGGAGCAAATACACCAATTCATGCACTCTTCCCCATCTCGATCTACTACATCGGAGTGTCTCATCATAATTTTGAGCATTTTTANCCTCCTAAAACAAGGTTAAGATAATGAACAATAATGTAAGAAATTGTATTAATTATTTAACTAAGTCATTATATGGTCAAGATAGGTAATAATTCAATAGAAAAGGCCAAAAATGAATAAAATAATATGTTTTAAGGTCAAATAAGCTATGAAGGCTATGTAATTTCATGTTGTCAATGTATTTGGGCTAGTATGGTAGTGTGTGGGCATCATGCACTAGGTTGACAACATATTTAGCAATTCTAGGCAATGTGTGATCAATGTAGATTTGGTTGACAACGTATATATGGCAAATAAGCTATCAATTTCACTAGTACAGTGTTTTTGACCATTTGTGCGTTGGGTAGGGAGTAGTGAGATCCACATGTTGCAATGTTTAACTCACCTAAGCAGCATGTAGACCATGATTTCAAGCTTGTTAGCATGTTGTAATCAATTTCATTAGCACAGTATGTTTGACTTTTATTGGTTTTTTCTAGGCTTTGTGGGGCCCACTTAACAACATATTGGAGCAAGATAGGCAACATATTAGACAATAAAAACCATATTGTCAAGAGAGAGTAGCATATGAAATCAATATCATTTTCTATTTCATTCTAGCAGCATGTTTAACCTTTGGTATTTTTTATTTATGATTTGTGGGACTCATATGTCATCATTATTGTGCACATGTGCAACATTTTAGGCTAGAAAAACTAATTTCCCACCAAGTGTCGACATTTGAAGTTAATCTCATTCTCAATTCCAATCTCATAGTGTGTTTGGGCTGGACTTGGGCCATTTAGGCAATTGGGCACAACATGTTTGGGGCTAGAGAAAGAAATTTTTCATGAAATATCAGCGTGTGACTTCAATTTCAATTTTAGTTTCATACCAAAAGTGTATTTAGGACAAGTTAGGATTGTAAAACCACCAAGGTACAATGTATTTAGGCAAACTTGATTTTTGCAATTAATTGTTCACAACATATTTGGGAAAACTTTGGAATTTTGGTATTTTCTTGTCATAGTGAGAAGCTGAACATGTAAGAATTGCAACAATGGTAGGCAAGGATAGGTCAAGAGGCAAGGATGTGAGCATGGAGAAGGCAGAGGAGGCTAAGAGACTTGTCCAAGCAAGGCTTCCATAGCCATATGCTAGAGAAGGATCATTTGTGATCTCTAAGTACCTTGTTTTCCTTGCATTTTCTCTTATTCTTTGCTTAATATGTCAACATTTTGGTTTTTCTCAAGCCTGTGTATGGCATTGTGAATTTTTCCTAATTTTTTCTGTAGTGTTCCTAAGGTTTTTCATGTCAAATTGATGATGAATTAGTCTTTTTCTAGTCAAGTTTCAACAAAATAAAGTTTTTATTTTCTTACACTTATATGGGTGATGAGTGGCGAGGTACCCCTACACTCAACCATACGAATATGAGCGTTACATGCGTGATTCAGTCGAACTCTGCAGACTAAGTGCCTACACGCCTTATGGAACACTTAAGGTTAATCGTTCTTTGTCTTCCCAGACTTACTTGTATTTGTCATGGTTGTATGGTTAAGTAAGTCTGAGATATGTGATTTTTATGTCTTTTATGTTTTATCGCCTATGCTAATGAGGGAAAGGGTGAAGAGACTAAGTAACTAACTTTAACTAACTAAGTTCTAATGCCTAGCATCAATATCTGTTCTCACTTGCCGTTCACACCCTGAACCAATGCAACCTTTTGGGATTACCAAACACTATTTGTTACTGGGATTACCAAGCGTAATGCACGTGCTCGAAGCGGTTGTACTGAATGCACTTAACTAGGAATGTTGAGGGTTGAGAGAGATTAATTAACTAATAAATAATTTAAACAATTAACAATAATTAAAGTCCTAATTAGCTTAATCCATGCACTGCAAGGTTTATCCAAAATTTCGTCTTTATTTTTGTACACAAACTTGTTCTTAGGTACAATATTTGCTCGAATAAAGATCCGTTCACTTTGGGACTCCTACTGCGGGCACATGGAAATTACTCTAACTATGGAATGGAAAAATTGCAAGAGTTTGGCTAAGGTCTAGATCTAGATGGAGAAACAAGGGAGAGTCGCCTTTTATTTATAGATTTACGCAATATCGTAGGGGAAGACGCGATATTGCGGGGGATGCGATATCGCGGCCCATGTGATATCGCATCCCATCATACCCCCATACCCCCATGACTAAATAAAAACTTATCCTCGAGTTCCTTACAAAATACTAGGAAGGTATGGGATTACTGACTTGAATGGAACTAATGGTGAATGGGATGACATGTGAACGGATCATCATTACAGAACATGACAAAACTTGTGTTCGCAACAAAAAGAGTGAACACTTTATACATTTGACATCAAGCCTTATTTGGCAGCTGAGAGAGAAGAGAGAAGAGAGAAGAAGTCTGCCGTTGTCAATGCCAAGATTGCGCCTTTTGTTGTATATCTGTAAGCACGCCACCCATCTCATTCCTTGCATAGCTGCTTTAGCACCAATCCATTCCAAGTGTTCCCTCCAGATCCAATCCGTTGTTGTATGATTGCCATCTGCACACACAACACAGTCTTTATATTAGTAAGGGTAAATGAATCATAATGCAGTTGATACCTTGCTTTGGTGAAAGGTCCATTGGCTGAGTTGTGGTATGGCTGATACGGGTTTGGAGATATAATAGTGGTGACTATCGAAGGTGTAGGGGTTAGGAGAAAATCAAAAAAATTGGGTCAGCACCCCCATGACTAAGAGCAAACCTTTGGTAGCGATAGAATGGAGAAAGAAAAAGAACAAGAAAGATGGAGAAAAAGAAACAACTATAACATCGATG
>MNCI01031828.1:172642-193668 GCA_015680685.1 Gnetum montanum
TTTTATGTTTTATCGCCTATGGTAATGAGGGAAAGGGTGAAGAGACTAAGTAACTAACTTTAACTAACTAAGTCCTAATGCTGAGCATTAGTATCCATTCCCACTTGCCGTTCACACCCTAAACCAATGCAACCTTCTGGGATTACCAAACGCTATTCGTTACTAGGATTACCAAGCGTAACGCACGTGCTCGAAGCAGTCGTACTGAATGCACTTAACTAGGAGTGTTGAGGGTTGAGAGAGATTAATTAACTAATAAATAATTTAAACAATTAACAATAATTAAATTCCTAATTAACTTAATCCATGCACTGCAAGGTTTATCCAAAAGTTCATCTTTATTTCCATACACAAACTTGTGCTTAGGTACAATATTTGCTCGAATAAAGATTCGTTCACTTTGGGACTCCTACTGCGGGCACATGGAAATTACTCTAACTCTAGAATGGAAAAACTGCAAGAGTTTGGCTAAGGTCTAGATCTAGATGGAGAAACAAGGGAGATCTGCCTCTTATTTATAGATTTGGCGGTGCGCTGCGATATCGTGGGGGATGTAATATCGCATCCCATCAATGGGCAACGTTTTAGTCAATCCTAGCTTAATTGATGATGTTTACCACATTTATGGCATGCAATTAATTTTTAATTTTTTAAGAATTTTTTCCTACCCATAGGGCTAGTGTTTACCACATTTTCTTACCTGAATGCAAGGTTTTGAGTTTTTCCTTTACCAATCTTAGTACTGTTTTGGTACCTAGTGCCTAGGATGAGTGTTGTTAGTTTTTCTTTCACCTTCTGCTCAGTGTGTTTTGTTCTTGGCTCCACAAGAATAGCATTTTTGACCCTATTTTCTTGGAAATGCAATGTTTTAGCATTTTTGGATTTTTTGTGAAGAGGAAAGGGCAACATGCATATTCCTAAAACCAAGAATTCACAGCGTTTTAGACTTATTCTCCCCTCATTCCTAGTGTTTTTGATTGTTTCAGTGTTTTGGTAAGTGTTATTGGAAATTTTCACCTCCTGAGGCTTTAGCATTTTTAGTTTTGGTCACATGTTTTGGTGAAAATCAAGTTTCATATCAATTGTTTGTCAAAATGCTTGTCTATGCTTTGGATGTCAACTGTTTGAAAAAATGTATGTCTATGTTTTACACAATATCAAACTATTTTTTTCATGTCAATTGTTTGTCAAGATGCTTGTCTATGCTTTGGATGTCAACTATTTGACAAAATGTCTGTCTATGTTTTACACAATATCAAACTATGTTTTTCATGTCAATTGTTTGATAAAATGTCAAACTTGATTTTTGATGTAAAGTATTTGACAAAATGTCAATAGTGGTATAATTTGTTAACATTGGCAAATTTAATGTTATTTTATGTGTTAGTTTTTAACATTGGCTTATTTTCTCATGGTATTAATGTTTTTCTTGTCTACCAACCTTTGGTGGTGACAGTGATGGCTCCAATAACACTCCTCTTCCTCTTCCCATAGTTTAATCTAAACTATTGATGTTGATAATATGTTATCACATCTTAGGTGTTATGGTTGTTAGCTTGTTGCTACATTTATGATTTTAAAAACTATTTATCATCTACTTTTGTTACACTTTGTAACTATGCCTATGGGCTATGTTTAGCTTTAGCTTAATGCTGCTCCTTAGATACAGATTTTTAGTTGTTTTTTATGTTTTAAATTTTTCTACATTTTATATTTTAATGTAAACAATATATTTAAGCCACATGTTAAAACAAAAAGACTACAAAGTAAAATTAATGTGATGTAATAAAATGAAAAATGTAAAACAAGACATAATTGTTAAAGTAAAAACTATAAATAATGCAATGAAGTAAACAAGTCATAACATATGTATAAGGGAAAGAAAGAAAAGCCTATAACATTTACCAGTTTTAGGCCTTAGTAAGCCATAGTTTTAGGTCTAGTAGGTTATATTAATTACATAATTATTTCCTAATATTTGACAAATTAGGAAAATGGTAAAGCTTTTCTTGTATAATTTTGTACTCTATGTTCTCTTCACTAATGATAATAAATGAGAGTTCCTCCAAATCCTTATTTAAGGCTTTGATGTTTCTGGCTTTGGCTTTGTTGATTTCATTATGGTCATTAGTTTCACTATTGATCACAAGATTTTTCTCTTAGAACTCCACCTTATATCCTTGCTTAATGTTGACATTATTGATGAACAAGGGGACTGTGCTATCTCTATGAATGATGATTTTACCTCCCTCATAAGGTAGATAAATCTCTTAGTAAATTGGGGAAAAAACTGCCTTCAGCTTAGCCAACCATGATTGTCCTAGAATCAAGTTGTAGCCTATTGTCTCTTTAACCCCTAGGAAGTTAGTAGATGTGGGGAATTATTCCCTAGCAACAAAGTTGAACAAAATCAAACCTCTCACTACTACTTGTGATCCATTAAAGAACTTAAGCATAGAAGTAGAGGTATCTTGAATGTTTTTAACCAAGCCTAACTATTTAACAATGGGTAATGGGATTACATTCATGGTCACTCCATCATCCACGTGCACTTAATGCACTTTGTAGTAGCCAATTCATATAGTTATGAAAATGGGATATGTAACATTTCATCATTTTGCGAGTCGATCTTAACTTCACTATCGTGAAAATTGTTAACATGCTTCGTTTCAGTTCTTCCTTGAGGAGAGGTGGCATGAGAAAAAAGTGGATAGACTCATCATTGGCATGAAACTCTTTGCTCATAGGGATAGATGTCAACATTTTGACTAAGACTTTGCGATGGGTAGGAGAAGTCATAACCAAGTCATAAAGGCTTAATGAAATGTTTTTCTACTTTAATGAAATCTTGAATTGCTCCATGGTATTGATGGAGTCCTTATCATTGGTAGATGACTTCTTTGTTTTATTGGCTTTGACTTCTTCCATCTTGCCTAGGATTTTGATTTCAAGTTTAAGTGTTTGTTGTTTTGGCCTCTTGTTTTTCTATTATTTTTGGCTTTCTTTATGCTGGCTAGCTGACATCGTTTAAGTAGTAGGATTCATGGGTACACCTAAGATTGGAGTAGGTTTTGGTGGACCTACTTATTTCTAGATATTTAGTTGGCTACTCTTCTTAGATTTGGGCTTGGAAGCTAAAGATTTTCATTTCTTCGATGGAGAATTTTTATTTTTTGATTGGGAAGATGTTAATGCATTGGCTACTGTAGATGAACATTGGTCAATATTGGTTATGGGCTTATCAATAGGAGGTGGAGGAACTCTAATGATGATGAATTTTCTAAGAGGTGTAGGTGGTGGTACCCTTATAATGAAGGAGGCTCTTGAACTTTTGGAAGTTAAAGCTTGATTGTTACAAGGAGGTACCCTAACTACAAATGGCTTTCTAGTAGGCTTAATCTTGTTGGAAATGTTGAGCATGGCTATTGTGTAAGGGTTATTATTGGTGCTTGAAGAGTTGGACTCATTCACTACTAGCTCATCACAGTTGATCATTTTATGGAGATTATCTTTCAAAGCTAAGAAAAAATTAGTATCATGATGAGGCAGTTGATGATAGTGGAAAACTTGGTCAAGCTTGAAGTACTTTGGCAGTTTTGGATTGTCTTTTGTAGCTATGGTTAGATCTCTAGTAATCTCACAAAGATGATCATGTCTCTTATGAGCGTTCTCAGAAAATTGCTTATGTTAAATATGATTATTTTTAAGAAACTATTCGAGAAGCTAAGAGAGCTTCATTGGTAGCTTTGTGTACTTAGATCGGTCTTTATGCACAAAGTTAGGCTTTGGGAAATTAGTAGCACCAGAAGTTGATAGTTGAGATGAAGTAGTAGGAGCTTCAAGTTGTCAAGTCTTTGGCCTCTTTGTTGGTTTTATGTCTTTGGCCACTGTGGCTATGGCTACATATATTTACTTATCCTTGTCCCTATCCCTCTTTGTATATTGGTTCTTATAAGCTATGTAAGCAGGGTCGTTATTGGCTTCTATGTTTTTAATTTGAGAAAAATCTTGACTAAGTGTTCAAGGGTCTAAGTAGTATAGTTTTGATTTGATTAAATCATTGATAGCTCCTTTGAAGATGTCTAGTAGATGTGTTTCAAAATGGGCTTTGAAATCTCGTTAAGTGTTGCTTCCATCTCTAAATAAAATTTTGGACCGATTTAAGTGGCCCCTATCTCACTTTCATAAGTTGATCTAAGATCATATCAGGCTTCAAGATATATTTGAAGCAACTAAAAAATTGGTTTATCAAATCATCAAGAGAGGAGATGGAACCTCTAGGTAAGCTTCGGTACCAATCTAAGGATTTTCCTATTAGAGACATAGGGAAGATGTGTAGTATAGTGTGAGGCTAGGTTTGCAATAATAGAAACTCAGAATGGAAGGTGGTCAGGTGTGTGTTAGGGTCACCTTCACCATTGTATTTGGTAAAATAAGGTATGAGGATACCTATGGGTAATGTGATTTGAGAAATAGTTGGGTTAATAAGGTTATTTTAGTAAAAGTTCATGACTTTTACCATTTGGTTGGTACTAGACTTGAGCTTTCAAAATTCCTTAGTAAGGTTCTGAATCATTTGGAAGACTTGATTCAGGCCTTGTGGTGTTCTTGAGGATTACACCAACTGTTGAACGATTATTGTCTGTGAGATGAGTAACAGTATAGATTGGAGTGGTTGTGTAACTACTATTGTAGGTGAGTTGAACATGGAAAGAGACGTTTGCACTAGGACATGTGATACATAAGGGATAGTGACCACAAACATGTTCTTTAATCTCTGAAATGTTCTTTGAGCCTTTCTACTTTTGGGCCTTATTTTTCCACGTGCTAATTTTAATAGATAACTTCTATCTTATTGTGCGTACTTCCTCCATTGGTAAGGTTGTATTTTTATAGGCCAACTATATCATGTCTAGGTTGACTTTAGTAAATTTTTCTCTAAGCTAATGGATGCTTTTCTCAAGATGTTCTTTTGTTTCTCTATGTCTATCAACCTAATATTTTTTGTAGCAATCTTCTTATTCTCTTCTTCTAATGCAATAACAACCTTAGCATGGACATAGATATGGGCCTATATAATTAAAGTGTTCCAAAATGATTTGTTTTCATCTTCATCTATTTTTTCCTAGTCATCAATTGATTTACTTGTTCACTTCTAAATTGTGATAACTAGTCTAATATAATTTATCATACAGGGTCCTACTTTTCAACTCTTAATGCAACTAACTCTTCTTATAGCCTTTGCAATTCATTCTCTATGTGTTTCATCCTTGTTTCTACCATGACTAGTTTTTCTTTGATGAAGATTAATTATGACTGCACTATAATGATATCATTGGAGATATCAAAAAGATTTTTCATGACTTGCCCTATCTACAATAGTCTTTCTAGTACATCTTCATGTTTAGTAGGAGATGAATTTCTTTCTTAATGTTTCGGCTAATGTTTGTACAATCTTGGCTCTAGAAATATTTGTTGGTGGCACAATGGGAATATTAAATGACTTCTTAATGTAGTTGATGATTACTTTTGCTACTATTGTTGCATCTTGATGTTGCTTTACCATCACAATGATTCTTTCTCTAATTTCTAATGCTACTTAGAATGATGTAGCGTTTCGAGAGATCTGTTATGCCAAATCATCATTTTCTTCTACATGTAAGGATCCTTGACCACTAATGGGTCCTATTGATAATGCATGTCTAGTTGGATTATTGCTTACTGTATACATGTTAGAGACTTCTTTGTTGCCCAAATTGATTATTTTTGTGATTTGTTGCAAATAGCTAATGAAAAGTCTGTACTCATATTGTTGTATTGGATGTGCAATTGGTCTTGCTTGTTTTGTCATTAGTGTTGATCCACTAGGTTCTACCTATTTTGTTCCTATGGCTAGAATGTTTGTCAAGGGTCTTGAACCTACTCTAACCTTAGTACCTACTCGTTTTTCTACTTAATCCTTTTTTGGTGGTAGTGACTTTGAAATCTCTACATATGAGGCATTTTCAACTCTTTAAAGAATATTATTTATGTATCCCAAAATTCTTGCTTGCCTACATAATTTTATGATAAGAAAAAGGAATGGAAGAGTGGGTTACTCTGTCTTTTTCTTCTTAAATCTTCTAAATTTCTAAAAATAATAAATAGACTATGTTTGCTTAGAATTTTCCCCTTAAAATGGCACTCCCTCTAGCAACATAGGTATAAATTTTTTTGAATCTCTTAGTTAGGAAAATGTGATACATTCCAATTTTGAAATCAATCTTCTCTATTGTGAATAATCCATTATGCTCTTTTTTAGTAGTATCATATGCCCTCTACAACCATAAATCCCTTGCATCTGTATCAGATCATGTAGAGCTTTAGTGATCTTAGCTTTGATGTTTGGTATATTCAATGTCCTAATAATAGCTTTGAATAAATATGACACTGTTACTCCATCAATCTTAATGGTTGCATCATCCTATTTTTTGTACCAAAATTGATGGACTTCTCCTATATACTATTCTCCATTGCTTGAAATGGAGCTAGAGAGGTGAGGCTTGAAGTTGTTCATGAACTTATGTAGGTGAAAAGTATATTAATGGGATGAAATTTAATTTCACTATTATAGTCGGTGATGATTGGCGAGGTACCCCTACACTCAACCATATGAATACGAGCGTTTCACGCATGATCCGGTCGAACTCCAAGGACTAAGTGCTTACGCGCCTTAATGGAACACTTAGGGTTAATCAATTATTATCTTCCCAAACTTACTTGTATTGTCACGGTTGTATGGTTAAGTAAGCTTGAGGTATGTGATTTCTATAGCTTTTGTCTTTTTATGTCTTCTGCTAATAAGGANTGTTAAATATTCAATAATAATTAATTACTAATTAGCTTAATTTGTATGCAGTAAGGTTTATCATAAAGTTCATCTTTATTACCGTACACAAATGTGTGCTTAGGTACAAATTGCTCGAATAAAGATCCGTTCACTCTATGACTCCTACTGCGGGCACACAGAAATTATTCTAACTCTGGAATGGCTAAACTACAAGAATTTGGCTAAGGGTCTAAGTCTAACTACTGGGAACAAAGGGCACCGCCTCTTATTTATAGAAGATGAGGCAAGATGCAATATCACGTGGTAGATGCGATATCGTAGCTCATCATACCCCCATGACTGAATGAAAACTCGTTCTCAAGTTCCTTATAAAATATTGGGAAGGTATGGGATTATTGACTTGAATGACACTAATGGTGAATGGGGTGACATGTGAACGGATCAACATTACAATACATGGCAACATTAGTGTTCATGACCACAAGAGTGAACACTATACACATTTGACATCCAACCTTATTTGGCAGTTGCGAGAGAAGAGAGAGAGAGAGAAGAGAGAGAGAAGAGAGAGCGAGAGAAAAGGAGAAGACGTGTTGCTGTCGACACCAAAATTACACCTTCCGTTGTCCATCCATGAGTACGCCATCAATCTTGTTCCTTGCACAACTATTCTAGCACCAGTCCATCCTGAGTGTTTCCTGTAGGTCTAGTCCATTACTGTATGATTACCATCTACACACATAACACAGTCATATATGAGCAAGGATAAGTAAATCACAATACAGTTGATACCTTGCCTCGGTGTAAGGTCCATTGGCTGAGTTGTGATATGGCTAATGTGGATTCTAGAGATATAACATTGGTGACTACCTAAGGTGTAGGGGTTAGGAGAAAATTGAAAAAATTGGACCAGGACCCCCATGAGTAAGAGCAATCCTCCGGTAGCGATAGAATGGAGAAAGATAAGGAATAAGAAACATGGAGAAAAAGAAACAACAGAAACATCGATAAAATGTATGTTTTGAAAAAAATAAATGTTAATTGCGAAAATGTTTAAGGGAAAGAAGTTAACTGATGCACCAAATAGGAATGCCAGTGGGTCCTCCCCAAAGTAGGCTCATGCCCTTTATGCCTTGACAAACACACATTCAAAGAGTCCGTAGGCTCTGGAAATGTCATTCGGAAGCAAGAGTTAAAGTCTGAACCACAAAAATTTACCAAAAAGACAACAATGCATCTACAAAAATATAGACTACTGATAGAACTAGCAATGAGATAGAAAATGGAGAAATAATGATGGAAAGAAGAGAATGGAATGGAGTCCCAAGAACAAGGTGGTGTACAGTCCCTTGTGTATTGATGGTTAATGTGACTTAGTAGATCTCATTCCAAATTCAACCTCAAACAATCCACATCCAGTGACTTCACATTACTACACTTGGCCAATCCATCCACTTGAAGTAACAAGAATGTCTTCGCCAAAGAGTCACCACCATTCCAAGGAAACGAAAAAGGGAAAATTAGGAAGCGATTAGTTAGAGGGAACATGTTTGTTTAGTTTCATAACCAGTGCTTGTATCCTGAATGATTACTATGTCTAAGGGATGTGCTTTGAATTCTCACTGTCTTGTTTCTTTTTACTTGAGAACCACACCATGCAAAGACTTATTTTTATTAGCTCAACTTCCCAAAAATGGAGTAGCATCAGAATGGTAAGGAAAACTCAAGAAGAAAACATCGAAGCACCCAAGAGAATGGCCAGCATAAATGTATCAAATTCCCTTGAAGTTACACCCTTTTCAGTCCTTGAGTCCTTCCTCAGTTTGAAAAATGCCCAGTCACCAATTCATTAATAGTTTATTATTAAGAAAGGGACCATACAATTCCAAGCCAAGATAGACCATAGAAATTCATGAATGCATGGATGACGTGGACTCATTGCCTATTATATCAAAAGAACCATACCTTAGTATCAACATTATAACTCAAAGGTAAAAACCAAACATTAGCAATCAATAGAATATAGTTCATACCACCATCAAGAGCACTTATTAGGTGACAAACCTAACAAAATAAACAACCACACAAAGAAATGAAAGAGTATAAACTATGTTTCAAAACAAAAACAAGAAAAGTTAAAGAAATTTGTAAAACAAAAATGTGTAAAACAAAAACTTAAAAAAAACTTAAAAAGAGAAAGGGACTGAGGGCCTCAATTGGTTAGCAGAGGTGGCTATCTCCCCCATGATTGAGTTGGAAGGGGGAGATCTAAAATAGTGAGCAGGGTCATCTCTTCTTAGAGGTATTAGGTGCACTAACCATTCTAAATTTGTGGAAAGGTTTGGTCTGTTGCACATTGACTAACAATCTCTTATTAAGGCTCTCAGGTTTGTATATGGTCATGGCCCCTGAAGGAAAGGTTGTATGAATAATGTAAGGTCCTTCCCACAGTGTTTGAAATTTGGTGCATTGTGGCATATGTGTGTGGTTCTAGTAGAGAACCTTATCTCCTAGTTGATATTTAACCTTTCGAATCTTCAAGTCATGAAATTGCTTGTTATATGCCTTGTGCAACTCATTTGATGATAGGGAAACTAATCAGTTTTCGTCTAGCACATTTAAAGTTGCCAACCTTTGTTTTTGTGCTAGATCCAGATTGAGGTGGAGGTCATAAGCCATTGATAGTGTATAAAGTTCGGTTTGAATTGGAAGCATTGGAAGCTTTCCATACACTAACTCATAGGGAGCATAGCCTATAGGGAGTTTCCAAGTGGAGCAGTATGCCCAAAGAGCATCATTCAATTTAGTGTTGCAATCTCTTCTATATTTGCTAATTGTCCTTGTCAATATTTTAGTGATCTCCCTATTGGTGACCTCGACTTGTCCATTAGCTTGGGGGTGATAAGATGTAGTCAATTTATGTTCAACCCCTAAGCGTTGCATTAATTTATGAAAATTTGCACCTGTGAAATGTGTTCCATTATCCGAAATAAGTGCACGTGGAACACCAAACCTATTTACGATTTGTTGTTGCACAAATCGTGCAGTTGTAGATAATGTGTAGTCCATAACAGTAGCTGCTTTAGCCCATTTTGTTAAATAGTCTATGGAAACAACAATGTAAGCTTTTCCATTGGACATTGGTGTAATGGACCCCATAAAGTCTATTCCCCAAATGTTGAAGGGTTCTAACAGTTGAATCCATTGTTCCAGATCCTCCATTCTAGTAGTCAGTCCCTCATCACGTTGGTAGCACTCACAAGATTGGACAAATTGATGGGCATCCCAGAATAATGTTGGCCAGTAATATCCTGCAAGAAGGATATTAATAGTTGTTCATCTCCCTGCATAGTGGCCCCCACAAGGGCCCTTGTGAGCATCTTGGTGAACTCTCAGTTGGTCTACCTTGGGCACACACCATCGAATCAAGTCATTGAGACACACTTTGTAAAGTTGTTTGTTGACTTCCATGAAGTAGTTGGCTTTGTGAAGAAATTGTTGTTTCTTTCTAAAGTCTAGCTCCTGTGGTGTTTTTTGGGAGATAGGTGAGAATGCTACTATACTAGTTCATCTCTGTGGGTTGGTTATTCATTACACTGACAAAGAGGGCTTCATCAGGAAAATGATCAGACATTACATATTCATCCTCTTTACTGTCCCAGTGCAACCGAGATAAATGATTTGTAGCTACATTCTCAGTGTCTTTTCAATCAACCATCGTTAGATCGAACTCTTGTAGGATTACCAGCCATCGTATAATATGAGGACTAACTGTTGGCTTGTTCATGAGAAACCAGATTGCACTATGATCCATGTGGATGAACACTTTGTAACCTAACACATAGTGCCTAAACTTATCCAGTGCAAACACTACAACCATTAACTCTTTCTCTATAGTTGTGTAGTTAAGTTGTGCACCGGCGATAGTCCTACTTGCACAGTGGATGTAGTAAGAACATTTTTGGTCATCCAACTATGTAAGTATGGCTCCTAAAGCATAATTGGACGCATCAGTCATTATATGGAATAGTTTGGACTAGTCAAGAGCTTGTAGAATGGGAGTTTCTACAAGCTTCTATTTTAGAGTTTGGAATGCTCGTTCACATTCCCTGGTCTAATCAAATGGTACGTCCTTCTTTGTTAGCTCTAGTAACGGTTTAGCAATCTTGGAGAAGTTCTTAATGAATCTCCTATAGTAGCCAGTGTGTCCAAGGAATGATCGAATGTCTTTGAAAATTTTCAGTTGCTGGGTGATTTCTTGGATGATCCTAATTTTACCTGGGTCTACCTCTATTCCTGCATGCGAAACCTTATGCCCAAGTACTACGCCTTTTTGGACCATTAAATGGCTTTTCTACCAGTTGAGCCTTAAGTTAGTTTCTATGCATCTTTTTCAGCACTTGCTCTAATCGGTCCAAGGCTTGATCAAAACTTGTTCCATAGGTGGAGAAGTCATCCATAAAGACTTCTACTCCGTTCCCTATCTGCTGTTGCAATATGCTTAGAACTAGGCATTGAAACATGGCAGGAGCATTACACAAGCCAAACGACATTTTTTTATATGCAAACGTTCTCCAAGGACTTGTGAACATTGTCTTGGCTTGGTCTTCTGGGGCTATCTGTATTTGGTTATATCCACTATAGCCATCTAGAAAAATGTAATAGCGATGCCCTGCTATGGTGTCTAAGACTTGGTCAATGAATGGCAATGAGAAGTGATCCTTAAATGTTGCCATGTTCAATAGCCAAAAGTCTATGCACACCCTCCATTTATCTTCCTTTTTAGTCACGATTACCAGAGGGCTAACCCACTCGCTATTAGCGATGGGATATATGAACCTAGCCTTAAGAAGCTGTTCTATTTTTTCTTTTACTACTTGCTTCAATTTTGGGTTCAATTACCTCTATGGTTGTTTTTGAGGTTTCATGGAGGGGTCAGTGTAAATCCTATGCTGGCATATCCTAGGATCCATTCCAGTTAATTTGGGATGTGACCAGGCAAAGGCTTTTGACCACTTGTTAATTGCTTTCAGCAGTCTTTCTTTTTGTTTGGAAGTAAGTCTTGCGTTGATGATTACCAGTTTTCCATTTTCAAGGGTCATATATTCTAGACCAGTGGGCAATGGTTTCAAATCTAAGGGCTCTTATTTAAATTTTGTAGGAATTTCCAACTTCCCCTAGTTGATGTTTTCAAGGTTAAGGTTTGGAAGTTGGCAGCGGACTTGCTCGAGTGCATCTATGCTTTCAATGTAAGCGTTAGTTATTCCCTCAGTTAGTTCCATGCACGTTAGTGAGTTGCTCTCTTGATCATCCATCAGCCACTGGGTGTCTTCTTGTCGTGTGGTTGTTGCATACAAGCACTTTTGTATATTAATGTCTTGTGCACACTGGTTGCATGCAGGCAATGCTAAACTTTGCACAACCCATGATCTCTGCATGCAATGGCACCCTGTATCACTGTATGCAATGCATGGAACCTTCTTCTTCTCAATCTTTCCAAAAGTGTTCTTTTTAGATATTTCCAAGGAAAGATCGTAGATTCCTAGGTGTGCATATATGATACTTAGCCATGCCCTTCCCATTATTATTGGGAAGTCCCCTTTATCGTTGTTCACTTGTATCACTAAGAAATCAGCTAGGTACAACCACCCACACATAGTGGTAATGATGTCCTCCACTAATCCCAAGGAAACAGTGATGGACTAGTCAACCAGCTTTAGGAAAATATTGCTCTTCCTTAATGGAGGCAGGTTCCAGGCTTTGTACATCTCTTATGATATTAAGTTGACTCTGAAACTTGAGTCTAGAAGAGCTTTGCATGGTTCATTCCTAGCAATTTGGAGATAGATTAGAGGGCTTCTAGGATCAGAAAATTTCCTGGGAAGGTGGTCAATCTTAATCCAGTCAGTAACGGCATGTGTTAACATAATCGTATGCATTGAGCTCAATGTTTGGTTTGAAGGAAGCTCTGAAGCCCTATTTGATGGGGAGGTGTTTAGAGGTTCAACTGCTTGTGGTTGTGAGGACTTGGTTGGATTGTTGGTTCTGAAGGAAGGTCTTTTCTTCATACGGTTGTCAGAACCAATAGCGGGTTGAAGATTCATAGCCCTCGTGGCATTGCGTTGTTGCGGTTGAGTAGGGAGTTCCCCTTGCATTGCTGGAGCGGGTGGTAATGGAACCATTGATGTGAGAGTTGCAGATGGATTTGAAGGATGGTATGTTTGAGGGTTATCTCCCCTAGGATAAGGAGTTCTATAATAATCACGATCTTGGTAGTGATGTTGTGGTGTAATGTGATTAACAGAGTCACATGGAGAAATTGGATGCTGCACGTAGTAGCCATATGGGTTCGGTTGCTGCTAGGGGTATTGTTGCCTTGGTGGTGGCATACCCCATGACTGTGGGTATTGCCACTGTTGATTTTTATCAATAGGTTGTGGTGGAGTTTCACTTGGATAATATGTTGAAGGTTGGAGGAACTACCTTGGGTTACCTTGGGAATAAGGTAACCATCGAGGTGCTTGCCGTTTGTTAAGTAATGGGTTGAGTGCATACACCCTAGACTCTTGTAGATGTGAGATCACTAGGCAACTTCCCTTAGGATGGTCATATTGGCATATCTCACATCCATCATCATTGTTCTTGTCTAAATCCACAACCTCTTCTATGATGGCCATTTTTACCTTACCCTTGTTATGTGCATTGTCCACATCTCTCTTTTTCTTTTTTTCATGGTCACTACCTCGCTCCCTAGAATCCTCTACAATTTTGAGAATAGTTTTAAACCTATTATCCATGGAGTCCCTCATCTGGTCTACCTTTGCTGATAATTCTATTGTTAACTTTTAAAGTAGCAAAGTCTTCCTATTCACCATCTCTTCAAGTGATGACTCTTCTTCCTCCTCACAAAATCTCACTCCCCTTTTTCAGAGGGAAGGATCTTGGTTGTATTCTTCTGCACTTTCTCTCTTTCGTAGCTCACCTTCTTCCTTGGCTACTTGCTCTAGAAATCTATGAATTTGATGAGACCTAAGCTTTGATAATCTTCCTTGGGAATATGTCCCAAGGGTTCTCCTTGTTTCATGCCTAAGTCCATCCATGAGATGGTGTAGTTGATCTCGTTGCGAATAACCATGGCTAGGGCAACGATGTAACAATGCATAATAGTGGTCCATGGCAGCGTCCAAGGGTTCATGATTTCCTTGCTTCCATCCTTGGATTTTCTTTTGTAGGTTAGACACTCGGGAGTATGTTTGGTACTTATCATTGAACAGTTCTAACATTGTACTCCACCTTCGAATGGATTCTAGTTCTAAGGATCGGTACCAACTTTCAGCTTCTTTCACTAGTGTCCTTGGGAACAACTTTAGTTTTTACCATTCGTTCTTTATGTTTTGCAAGGCACATGCATTGTGAAATTCTTGTAAATGATTTTGAGGATCAATGTTGTATCCCCCTTCAAATCGTGGGATGTTGTTCATGTCTAACCTCTTGATCCTGCTATTCTTTTGGTGCCTTGTTGGGACTCTTATAGCCTTCGTTATATCTAGCATGCTTCTAGTTATGAGTAGGGGTTCTTCGTAATCATCTCGTTCATAGCATCTATGGTGTCTACGTGGTTCCCTACTCTCCCTTCTTCTATGCCTTGATTCCTTAGAGTGCCCTCGTCCTCGTTCTCATCTGTCTCGTCGATGTTTTTCACTTTGTTTTCCTTTATCCTCACGATTGGTTTCCTTATGACTGCATCTAGACACTAAAGGAGAGGGTGAAGATGATGATGAAGGTGAGGAAGAAGGAGAACCATCGCCATGACGATGTTTTCTACCTTTTCTTCAGTGGTCTTGGCCTCAATTGTGATCACGATCAGAACGTCTACCCTTATCATGTGTTCATGTTTCCTCGTTGAACACTTCGTGTTCATGGGTATTAGAACCAGGGTTGTGAACAGTGGAGTGGAGGTTCTAATACACCACCTCCTTACTATCGTTAGGAGGGGGAACATCATTTTGTGAGGAACCTATTAAGACAGGTTCACCATCCCCAATTTCGCTCAAGACGTGTAGAGCGTTATGGATCCATTTACCCTTCAAGGATGTATGGTATCTCTCCTGTCGCAAGTCCCTTTGACGTTGTGCTTCTATGGGATGATAATCCCTTGTGGCATGATCGCATGCAATGTATTTCGTGTATAAAAGTGGCATGCTTATTCGTGTGAGAGCACGAAGGAGCATGTTGGGGACTGATCGGTATGGAGGCAATACTATGTTACCCTCCAAGTCTCTCCAACGTGGTTGTTCATCTTGGTGGAGAATAAAGGTGAAATCAGGTACATACTTATCGTGATGAGTATATACCACACAAAACTATTGAGGAACTGGCGAATCTTGGTTACGTGTAGTATGCCGCTGACTGTCTCTTGTGGTAGTCCTAGGCGGTGAAGTGCTCTTATGCGAAGAAGAAGACATTTTGTCTTGCTTAGTGTGCAATGTACCATTATCTTGTCTTTCTTGATTAACCCTAAGGGTTCATTCTAGTGTTCCAATGATATGAATGATTTCCTATGTTCTACGCAGCGCACAAACAACTAAGTCCCCAGCAATGGCGTCAATGATGAGTGGCGAGGTATCCCTACACTCAACCATACGAATACTAGCATTTCATGCATGATCCGATCGAACTCCAAGGGCTAAATACTTACGCACCTTAATGGAACACTCAAGGTTAATCAATTGTTATCTTCCCAAACTTACTTGTATTGTCATGGTTATATGGTTAAGTAAGCTTCAGGTATGTGATTTTTATAGCTTTTGTCTTTTTATGTCTTCTGCTAATAAGGAGAGGGAGAGAGAACTAAGTGGCTAATTTACCTCAACTATTCATTAACTAGTTTCTAAATATTCCTAACACCAATATCCGTTCCCACTTGCTATACACATCTTGAACCAGTGCAACGCTACTAGGATTACCAAATGCTAATCGTTACTAGGTTACCAAGTGCTACACGCATGCTCGAAGCGGTCGTACTGAGTGTACTTAACTAAGAGGATCAAGGGTTGAGAGAGAAATTAATTAACTAGGAAAGCATTAAACATTCAATAATAATTAATTACTAATTAGCTTAATCTGTATGTTGCAAGGTTTATCATAAAGTTCATCTTTATTGTCGTACACAAATGTGTGCTCAGGTACAAATTGCTTGAATAAAGATCCATTCACTCTATGACTCCTACTACGGGCACACATAAATTATTATAACTCTAGAATGGCTAAACTACAAGAATTTGGCTAAGGGTCTAAGTCTAACTACTGGGAACAAAGTGCACCACCTCTTATTTATAGAAGATGTCGCGTGGAGGATGCGATATCGTGACTCATTAGTAGGCATGATGAACTTCTCCTAAATGTTCTAGAAGCACTCACTAGGGAGTGTGAGGTGTTGTCCATGCTCTTGGGTAGGTGGCATAGCAATTTTGCTTGTGTAAATTTTCCTATTGTAAGTGTGAGCTATTGAACTGAATACGATTACACTTCTTACTTCACAAAATGAGTTTGATCTATACCTCATCCTCTTCCTCTTCCTTTAGGCACCTTTTTCTTGGTTATGATGATCCTCCACCTTTAGGTATCCTTTTTGGCTACATCTGTAATCATAAGAAATCTTAAGATCACTCCAAAATTTCAAAAAAGTTCCTAACGGTTTGTAACCCCTCATCAGATCTTGGGTTTTGATTAAAAATGTTATACATAATCAATCTTATTTTTAATTTGTATTACAAAGATGGAAAATTTTTAAATTTCAGAAAAAGCCCTAATTTGGAAAATCCCTTAATTAAATAAATTTTTTAATGATCAAAAATAATTTTTAGCTTGATGACCTATCACTATTTTTAATTTATTATTCAATAGCATTAGAATGACTGATCAGAAAAAAAATTTAGTTCCTTGGCTTATATTAGTTTAAAATCTTAGTATTACTTATAATACTTACACTTGATTAATCTTTTGGGCATTAGAAAAAATTGCACACAATTCGCAAAATTATGCACAATGCCCTTCACCATGATTTAGATGATTACTCTAGGATTGAAAGGATTCAAAAATGGGTGAAATCAGATGTGCAATATGGAAGATATGGGGCTTTGAAGTTTCTTTGACAAAAAAACGACATGAACTTCCTTTGCATTAATTGGTAGAAATGAAAAATTTTCTAATGGTATGCATGCATATATATATCTTTATATTGGCGATATCATAGATGTGACATCATTGATGCAATATTGCAAGAAATGTGATATCGTATCTACAATATCACCTTTAAAATTTTCAAAAGTTTTGCAAATTCTAATGAAAACAATTAATAAAGTAAGTAGCCTAGAGGGTGTTAAGATAGTATAAAAGGCTCTTGATCATAGATAATTCTTAGAATATGGGATTTTTATGTCAAAATATTGTTAAACAAGGAGTTTGGGAACGATAAATTGACTAGAGCTTAGGAGATTATGGGATTAAAAATTGTTGTTTATAAATAAATATAAGCATATAGGAAAGTAATGAATATTGTAAAGTATCTATGAGGTATAAGATGATGTGGAGTTGGTTATCATGTATAAAATATAATAGTTATATAAGTTCCTCCCCAAAGTAGGTTGTTGCTCTTAACACCCTTGTATAACCATGACCATAAGTGTTCATGAACACTTAAGGAGTTGAATGTAAATCATACCTATCTTCCAAAACACATATGTTAGTATTTCCCTACTATGAAAATAACATCATTCTATGCAACACCATCAAATTATAATTATATATTCTAGTGAGGTGGAATGGTAGTAGTGGGAATTGTAGAAAATGGGACATGAAGTGTCTTACTATAAGCATAGTATATTTGATTAGGAAATCACCCAACCCATGTTTAATCCTCAATATGTTTGTACATAGATGTTTGTGTATTGTTATGTTTATTTTTTTGTGCTATTTTGTTGATGAAGATCTAAAGGTGTTTTGCCATTATCAGGGATGTTTTAAGCCTATTTTGATGAGTCTAGGAGGTTTTAGAATCAATGGGGAGTTGTTTGGAGATGTCCAAAGGTTACAAACCTCAAAACAAGCATCTTGAAATTTTGGCATGTCTAGAGAGATATCTCCTGCATGCTCAAGATTTCTTTCCTAGCTCAGGACATCTCTTGCAAGCTATCACACATGTGTACAAGACATCTCCTTTGTAAAGTGACTACTTTTAGGAAAGATATCTCATTCTCCTCCAAGACATTTCATACAAACATGAGACAATTTTATATGAGTTTTTAAAGATTAGAATTTTGAATTTAAAAAGGTAAGATAAAGAGATTTGGGGTGGGGGGAGTGGGTGGTTTGTGGTGGTACGGGGGAAGGATAGAAATAGACATCTTAGGCCTTCATTTTGGCTAAGTAAGTTTAGGGAGAGAGAGGCAAGTTAAAAGAATAATAAAGAGCGATAGAGTCTTAGGTAGATGCCTTGATCATCATGCATGTGAGAGTGTTTTTTTGATTAAGTGTGTGTAAGAATTTGATTGAATCTCTTGTTTATCCTTGGAAATTTATGCTTCCTTTTGGCTATAAATTTTTCATTTAAGTAAGAATAAATCTTTCATTTTTTTCTTGTTTAAATTTGCTATTTTGTGACATTGAGAGAGCTTGGATTATGGAATCCATGGGAGTTCATCATCAAATTAGCCTTAGAGTAGATTGGAATTAACGACAATTACATTCATTTGGATAATTCTCATCTCAATTGCAAAGAATCACTCCAAATTCTCAAGCTTAGGGGAATTCTCTCTTGCTACTTATTTTGCTCATCCTAGGATTTTAGAATTTCCCTTTGATTCCTAAGTTTTTCATATCTTTCAAGAATTGGAAGATAATTGTGAAATTGGATACCCATTGGCTTGTAATAGCTAGGGTTTGAAAATCTTGCACTCATTTCTCTTAATATTTGAGTATTTCTTATCTTATTTTTTGAGATTTCTTGAAAATTTCACCTTTCCTTGTAGAATTTTATGAAAATTACCTTTAGATCAATTTCCATCATGCCTCCAAAGAAGAAGAAAATTCAAGCTTTGTTGAGAAACATGGATGACATGAAAAATGATATTAAGCTCACTATTGAGAAACTTGAAAAGCTTGAAGAGAACAAAGGACATTTTGCTTCACCAAAAACATCTAAGCAAGAGTATAATTCATGTAATTTTTCACCAAGACCTTCTTTAAGAGATTCCTTAATATCATGGTTTTATTTTTCCTAGGAAATGGAAAAATAAACTTTCTTCTAAGCTTCAAAGGAAGCAAGGTGAAGGAATTAAAGTCACTTTTGTAAAATATTTTAAACATGCTTCAAGGATCATTAGCTTTTCAAGGATCATTTCCACATTCTAGACCCTATAGATTCCATTGGATTTCCAAGGATCATTTTCAAGAAGTCAAGGAAGAGTACATTTTATCTTTTAAAATTGGTTCTTTTAAAGATAAGGTACATTGTGACATCCTCCCTATTGATTGTATTGATGTTATTTTGGAAAGACCTTGAAACTTTGACAATAAGGCTTTTTTTAGTGGTACAAGAAATGTTTGGTCTATTCCAAGAGAAGATGAGATTCATGAATTCATTCCTATGACTTGGTAGTAATATAAGGAAAATGTTCCTTTTAATGCTTTATTGATCTTTCTTAGTAAGCAAGAGTACCTACAAGCACATGAAGTGTTTGGGCATTGATGAGTGGCGAGGTACCCCTACACTCAACCATACGAATATGAGCGTTACATGTGCGATTCGGTCAAAATCCGCAAACTAAGTGCCTACACGCCTTATGGAACACTTAAGGTTAATCATTCATTGTCTTCCTAGACTTGTATTTTTCATGGTTGTATGGTTAAGTAAGTCTGAGATATATGATTTTTATGTCTTTTCTGTTTTATCTCCTATGTTGACAAGGTGAAGAGTGAAGAGACTAATTAACTAACTTTAACTAACTAAGTCTTAATTAACATAGCATCAGTATCTATTCCCACTTACCGTTCACACCCTGAACCGATGCAACCTTGGTTACCAACGCTAGTCGTTGCTAGGATCACCAAGCGTAACGCATGTGCTCGAAGCGGTCGTACTGAGGCACTTAACTAGGAGAGAACGTTTGAGAGAGATTTAATGAATAATAAAGCATTGAAATGATAAAAAATAAATAACAGTAAATAAAATCCTATTTAGCCTATTTAGCTTAGTCCATGCACTGCAAGGTTTATCCAAGAAGTTTGTCTTTATTACCGTACACAAACTTGTGTTTAGGTACAATATTTGCTTGAATAAAGATCCATTCACTTTGGACCTCCTACTGTGGGCACATGGAAATTATTCTATCTTTGGGGAGGTAAAACTACCAGAGTTTCACTATGGTCTAGGCCTAGAATGAGAAACAAGGGAGAGCTGCCTCTTTTTTATAGATTTGATGGTACACTATGATATCGCGTACATGATATCGTAGCCCATGCAATATCGCGTCCCATCATACCCCCATGACTGAATAAAAACTCATCCTTGAGTTCCTTACAAAATATTGGGATGGTATGGGATTATTGACTCAAATGGAACTAATGGGATGACATGTGAATGGATCATCATTACAAGACAAGACAAAACTGGTGTTCATGACAATAAGAGTGAACACCTTATACATTTGACATTAGGCCTTATTTGGTAGCTGAGAAAGAGAGAGAGAGAGAGAAGTGTTGTTGTTGCCAACGCCAAGATTACACCTTTCGTTGTCCATCTGTAAGCGTGCCATCGGTCTTGCTCCTTGCATAGCTATGTTCAACACTGCTCCATTCCAAGTGTTCTCTCCAGATCCAATCCGTTGTTGCATGATTACCATCTGCACACACAACACAGTCTTTATATTAGCAAGGGTAAATGAATCATAATGCAATTGATACCTTGCTTCGGTGAAAGGTCCATTGGCTGAGTTGTGGTATGGTTGATACGGATCTGGAGATATAATAACTGTGACTACTGAAGGTGTAGGGGTTAGGAGAAAATCGAAAAAATTGGACCAGGACCCCAATGACTAAGAGTGAAGCTTTAGTAGCGATAGAATGGAGAAAGAAAAAGAGCAAGAAAGATGAAGAAAAAGAGACAACTATAACATCGATGAAATGGATGTCAAGATGG
>MNCI01031828.1:196153-252898 GCA_015680685.1 Gnetum montanum
AGTCTAGGGTTAAGTGCATACACCCCAGACTCTTATAGATGTGAGATGATTGGACAACACCCCTTAGGATCGTCATATTGGCAGATCTTACATCCACCGTCATTGTCTATATCTGAATCCACAACCTCATCGGAGATACTTATTTTCCCCTTACCCTTGTCACGTGCATGGCCTGAATCTCTCTGATTTTTCTTGTCCTTGTCACTACTTCGTTCCTCCTTAGACTCCTCTACGATTTTCAGGAAAGTTTCAATTCATCTACCTTAGCCGATACTTTCGTTGTTATTTTTGAAGTGGCAAGGTTTTTGTATTCACCAACTCTTTGAGTGGTGACTCATCCTCTTCATTGCAGAATCTCACTCCCCTTTTTTGGAGGGAAGGATCGCGGTTATATTCTTCTACGCTTTCTTTTTTTCATAGTTCCCCTTCTTCTTTGGCTACTTGCTCCAACAATCAATGAATTTCATGGGATCTAAGTTCTGATAATCTCCCTTGGGCATAAGTCCCAAGGGTTCTCCTAGTTTCGTACCTTAGCCCATCTACGAGATGGTGAAGTTAATCCTATTGTGCGTAACCTTGGCCCAGGCAACGATGTAGCAATGCATAGTATCTACCCATGGCAGCATCCAAGGGTTCATGAGTACCCTGTTTCCATCCTTGGATCTGCTTATGCAAATTAGACACTCTGGAGTACGTTTGATATTTATCGTTGAAGAGTTCTAACATCGTACTCCACCTCCTAATGGTTTCCGGCTCTAAGGATCGGTACCAACTCTCTACTTCCTTTATGAGTGTCCTAGGAAACAACTTTAATTTTTGCCACTCATTTTCTATGTTCTGCAAGGTGCAAGCATTGTGGAATGCCTATAAATGATTTTTCAAATCAGCGTTGTATCCCCCTTCGAAGCATGGGATATTGTTCATGTCAAGTCTTTTGATCTGACTATCTTTTTGATGCCTTGTTGGTATTCTCATAGCCTCCGTGATATCTAACATACTTCAGGTGGCAAGTAGGGATTCATCATGATCATCTCTCTCATGATGTCTATGATGTCTCTGTTGTTCCCTACTTTCCCTTCTACCATGCCTAGACTCTCTAGACTGCCCTTGTCCTCTCTCTCAACTCTCATCGAGGTCTTACATTTCGCTTATCCTTATCCTCACCGTTATGCTCTTGGTGACTGCATCTTGATGTGGAAGGAGAGGGTGAATGATGTGATGAAGGGGAAGAAGAAGGAGAACCATCGCCATGACGATGTTTCTTACCTTCTCTTTTGTGGCTTTGGCCCAATCATGATGACGATTTGAGTGCCCATCCTTGTCATGTGTTTTCATTCCCTCAATGAACAGTTGGCATTCATGGGTATTAGAACCAGGGTTATGAATCATGGAGTGTAGGTTCTGATACCCCACCTCCTCACTATCATTAGAAGGGGAAACATCTTTCGATAGAGAACCTGTTAGAAGTGGTTCACCATCTCTAATTTCACTTACGATGTGAGGGACCCCTTTGCCCTTCAACAATGTATGATGGATCTCCTGCCTTGATTCCCTTAAATGTTGTGCGATTGTGGGATAGTAATCTTTGTGTCAAAATCACCTATAACGTATTCAGCATAGAGCTATGTCATGCCTATCTGTGCAAGGGCACGAAGAAGCATGTTAGGGACTGCCTGATCTGGAGGTAACACTATGTTACCTTGCAAGTCTCTCTAGTGCAGTTGTTCATCCTGATGGAGGATAAAAGTAAAATAAGGTATGTACTCATCATGATGAGTATATACCACCCTATATTGTTGAGGAACTGGTTGATTTTGGTTATGTGTTTTAGATTGCCAACTATTTCTTGTATGATCCCTAGGTGGTGAAATGCTCTTATGAGAAGAAGAAGAAGAAGACATTGTGTCTTGTCGGTGTGCTATTTAACCATTATATAAATNGAACACTTAAGGTTAATCATTCGTTGTCTTCCCAGACTTACTTGTATTTGTCACAGTTGTATAGTTAAGTAAGTCTGAGGTATATGATTTTTATGTCTTTTCTGTTTTATCTCCTATGCTGACAAGGTGAAGAGTGAAGAGACTAATTAACTAAATTTAACTAACTAAGTCTTAATTAACCTAGCATCAGTATCTGTTCCCACTTATCATTCACACCCTGAACCGATGCAACCTTGGTTACCAACGCTAGTCATTGCTGGGATCACCAAGTGTAACACATGTGCTCGAAGCGGTCGTACTGAGGCACTTAACTAGGAGAGAAGGGTTGAGAGAGATTTAATGACTAATAAAGAATTTAAATGATAAACAATAAATAATAGTAAATAAAATCCTATTTAGCTTAGTCCATGCACTACAAGGTTTATCCAAGAAGTTTGTCTTTATTGTCATACACAACCTTGTGTTCAAGTACAATATTTGCTCGAATAAAGATCCGTTCACTTTGGAGCTCCTACTGTGGGCACATGGAAATTATTCTATCTTTGGGGAGGTAAAACTGCCAGAGTTTCACTACATTTTAGGCCTAGAATGAGAAACAAGGGAGAGCTGCCTCTTATTTATAGATTTGACAGCACATTGCGATATCGCATACGTGATATCCCAGGGGAAGACGCGATATTGCAGGGGATGCGATATCACGGCAGACACATGGCCCATGCGATATCACATCCCATCAGGCATGGTTTTTTCATCATGTCAACACTTGTAACAAGTAAAGAGAAGCATAGAAATGAACTTCCTCCAATAGGGTAACCTTTAGCAATGGAATTTGCTGATGTTTTTAAAGGAAAATTAGAAGAGATTCCACTAATAAGATCCATCCAATATCAAATAGACTTCATACTAAGAGTTACAATTCCAAATGAAAGAGCCTACCACATGACTCCAAATGAGAGAGAAGAATTAAGCAATCAAGATTTTGGTGCAATATGAAAGGAGTTATCTTCCCCATTATTAGAAAGGATTGATCAATAAAAGGCTTATCATGTGAAGAATGGAATGTTATTTAAGGATGAAAAAATTTGCATTCCAAAGTGTGACTTCAGGTACAAACTCCTTGAAGAGAAATATCAAAGTGACTTGATTGCATATATGGGAAAGACTAAGACATTGGAATTGGTGACAAAAAAATTACTTTTGGCCAGGTATGTATAGTGATCTGGTTAAACTTGTAAAAGAATGCTATGTTTTTCAAAATTTCAAAGGGAAAAAAGGTGTAGATACCTGTTATTCACCTTTGCTAATCTAAATTACTCCTTGGAAAAGTGCTTCTTTAGACTTTGTTTGTGGTATTTCTAAGATAAGATATGGTCATGATTCTATACTTGTAGTAGATAGATTTACTAAGATGGCTCATTCTATTCCATGCAAAAAAAGTAGTGATGCTTCCCATGTTATACATTTATTCTTTCAGCATGGTGTGAGGCTACATGACATTTCTTTAAGCATTGTGAGTGATAGGAATGTCAAGTTTACTAGCCATGTTTGAAGATCACTCTTGAAAGTACTTGAAACTATGTTTTTTTTTCCACAGCCTGTCATCCCCAAACTAAAGTTATGAATAAGTCTCTATTAAATATCTTGAGGTGTTTGTGTGAGGATTAGCCTCAAAGGTAGAAAAACATGTTAGCCCATGTTGAATTCTCATACAATAATGTTTCTAATTTTAGCATTGGTAAGAGTCCCTTTAGAACAAATTATGGATTTTCACCAAGAATGGTTGATGAGTTGATGAAATTTTAAGATTATGCCTCTTTGAGTTTAGAATTTGTTAAGCAAATGAGAGAATTACATTAGCAAGTTAAATCTAACTTGGAGAAAAAAGAAAAATACTGTGTCTTCCAAGGTCAATGAGGGTAAGAGGATAATTAATTTCCAAATTGGTGATTATGCTTGGATTTACTTTAGCAAGAAAAGACAAAAGAATGTGCACTTCTACAAGCTCAAGTTAAGGAGAATTTTTTCATATTAGATTAAGGCCAAAATCAATCCAAATGCTTATGAATTGACTTACTTAACAATTTTTCTATTTCTTATGTTTTTAACATTTCATATTTGAGTCCATACCATGGAAATGCAACTGCATCAAGCTTGAGGGATAGTCTTAAGATCCTCAACAGTGCACTTGAAGATGAAAACTCAGCCCATCTGCCAAGGAAAGTAATCATGTTTAAAGTAAAGGAGGCTAAAAGCATAAGAGGCAGAAAAGTGCATGAGTGCTTGGTGCATTGGAATGATGAAGGATCTGAAAATTCCATTTAGATCCATGAGAAGGATTTTACTTTGAAAGAGCTTAATGCTATCCCAAATGTACAACCAACTTAAAATAAGTTTAATTTCTTAAGGATGGAATAGATGATGAGACATCACCCAATCCATGTCTAAATCTCAATATGTTTGTACATAGATTTTTACGTATTGTTGTGTTTATCTTTTGATGTTGTTTCATTAATGAAGATTTCAAGGTGTTTTGGCATGGTTAGGAGTGTTTTAAGCCTATTTTGATAAGTCTAAGAGGTTTTGGGATCAATGGAGACTTGTTTGGAGATGTTTATAGGTTCTAGACTTGAAAACAGGCATCGTGAAATTTTGGCCTTTTTTGGAGAGAATTCTCCTCCATGCTCAAGATATCTTCCCTAGCTCAAGACATCTCACATGTTTGCAAGATGTCTTCTCAAGCTACAAGACATCTCCTCTATAAACTAACTACTTTCAAGGAAGATGTCTCATTCCCCTGCAAGGCATCTTGTACGAACATGAGACAATTTCTTGTAAATTTTTAAAGATTTAGAATTTGAATTTTAAGAGGAAATATAAAGAGATAGGGAAAAGGGTATAAATAGACCTCTTAGACATTCATTTTGGCTAAGAGAGTCTAGGGAGAGAGGGGTTAGTTAAGAGAAGAGTAGAGAGAGATAGAGTCTTGGGTAGGTGCCTTAATCATCATTCATGTGAGAGTGTGTTTTCTTTGATTGAGTATGTGTGAGAATATCATTAAATCTATTATTTTTCCTTGGGAATTTGTGGTTTCTTTTAACTATAAATTCTTCATTTGAGTAAGAATACAAATTTGATTTTCTTTTCTTATTCAAATTTGTTATTTTGTGACATTGAGAGAGCTTGGATTGTGAAATCCATGGGAGCTCCTCATAATTATTCTTTTCTGTAATGCATGATTAAAATGATCATTAATCTTTCTATCCAAGATTCAAACCAAGTCTATACCACTTACCAGTTACATTGCATTTCATCATCCTAAAACTTACAAATATAATCAAAATTGTAAGAATTATCACTATTTGATGATGACAAATAAGAAAGAAATCTATTAATTAAGTAGTTTATTTGAAGGAGACTTGGCCATTGGACAAATGAGTGTCTTTAGGCATGGGTAATATGTCTTTCTAGCCCTGTAACCAATGTGAATTTAAGAAACCTTTTGAAATTCTTTAGAAGTCATCTACCTTTAGGGATGATTAACACGTCTTATTAGGTGAAACTCCTAAGAATTTTTATTACATGTATTTATTATGTAATTATTATGTTAAACTTACTAGAGGACTACTTTCAGGCATGGGTAGCATGTCTTTCTAGTGACATGGCAAGGCATCACTTATTTGAGAACACGCTTCCATTTTGCATTTGAACATAAGTAAATAATACAACTTAATAGTTTAATAAGACTCATAGGAGTAGTTTTAAACAATCCACAAATCCCCTTTATGTCACACCCTTTTCATTCCCTCTTGATTCTTTACCTTTTCATCTAGGCATAATGATTGCAGATTTATTTTAGTTTTGTTATGATGAAAATATCATTATTTCTATGGTAAAAAAACTCTTATTATTGGAAATGAGTAGATGAATGATGTAGTCTCACTATATATAAAAATAGTTCTTCAATGATTTGATAACATATGATGAAATTCTTACTATTTCAACTACATCTTGCTTATTACTTAATATTTTATTAAGAAGACCAACAAAGATATGTACATAAAAAATCGGTAAAATTGTAAAAGAATCAAAGACATGTAAGAATAAAAATATGTATAAAGAACTTGAAATATATTAAAGAATGAAGAAAATTATAAGAAATTATGAAAAATATTAAGAATAAAGAAAATACCAAAAATTTAGAAAAATAGGACAAAAATTGGAAACCAAAAAATTTATAAAAAAAGTTAAAATGCACCTATTGATTCCTAATTCAAGATAGGATACTTCCCCCACAACTAAATTGATGGATGAGTATTTGGAAAATGGATTGCACATCCCTACTATCATACACTATAGGTCTCTTATAGGTCATCCTTAGTAATATATGTTATCATTTATTGTCTCATGTTGCATTAATGATAATCAAGTTTTGATCATTTGGAGACACTTATTTTGTTGAACTAGATATTCCTATTTTAGAGGGTTTAGATATATTTTCTTGATAAGTCTTGATTTTAGATTTTCAATCTCCATGTTCACTACTTCTTGTTCATGTATGGTTATGGTTAAGGATATCCTTTTATAAGTTTTCTATTTGGGTCAATTTATTACACTAGTAGTTGATAAGTGGGTTGGATGTTTCCATGCATGTTTTACATAGTTTTATGCTCTTATTTCCTAATCACTAGGTTTTTTTTGGTTTAGTGGTTAATATTTCTTTTTTCATACATACTTGTTTTTCATAAGGATTGTGTTGACATTTTGAACTTCTAATCTACATCTGCATCCTTCATCATCATAAGTAATGCATGGAATTCTTTATGTCTATATGGCTTCTTACTCACCTTCTTTGGAAATTTCCAAGAATAAATTTC
This sequence comes from Gnetum montanum, assembly GCA_015680685.1. Lineage (NCBI taxonomy): Eukaryota > Viridiplantae > Streptophyta > Gnetopsida > Gnetales > Gnetaceae > Gnetum > Gnetum montanum. The sequence goes on from MNCI01031828.1 coordinate 202,968, forward strand.
TAATTTGTATCTTAGCATCAATTGTGATAAGCCATGTTCTCCTCATAATGATAGGAAAGTTCTACTTATCATTCTTCACATAGATCACAAGAAACTTTGTTGGTTTAGACCACCCATTAATAGTGGTTATCATATCTTCTATTTGTTCAAAAGGAATGGTGACTAATTAGTCTGCAAGCTCTAGTATTATGTTGCACTTTTTTAATGGCGATAGGTTCCAGGCCTTGTATGTTTTTTGAGATATCAAATTGACTCTAGAACCTAAGTTTAATCAAGCTTTACATGGTGCGTTTCTAGCAATTTGTAAATAAATAAGAGGACCCCTAGGATTTATCCTTTTCCTAGGAAGAGTTTTTGCTTTGATCTAATCTAATATTGTATGAGTTAACATGATAGTTGTAAGCTTTTATTTTGATTATTTTTAAGGCATGGTGGTTGTAGGAGGATTTATTATAGGAGAAACAAGGTTGAATGAAGTATCTACTCTACTAGCCTTCTTTGAACTTGTCCTAAAGAAAGTACATTTTCTTCATTTACATGTAGTATTGTTGGTATTATCCTCTTTCTGTATACAAATTAGCCTAGTGTCACATTTCTCCTAATGTTGTGTTGGTAGCTCCCCTTGCATCACTAAGAGTGGTACGGATTAGAAGCTTGATAAGAATGACTTGCTATTGATTGAAATATGTAAGGTTATGATTCTATGTGTGGAATTGTAGGTCTATGGTACTTAATTGGATAGTAGCGAGAGGAAGATTGGATAGAAGTATTGCCAAAAGATATAGAACATTGAAAATAATATCCATAAGGTTTTGATTGTCAATATAGATACTACTGCCTTGGTGGTGACATTTTTCATGACTATGATTGTTGCCATTGCTGTTGGTACTACTCCTACGATTGAGAATAAGCCTCGCTTGGATTATATGGTTGCTGATAGGGCTTTCTATAATTACCTTATGGAAAAGATAATCATCTTATAATTTTCTTTATGAAAATTTTTAGATAGAGTACATATGCCTTAGACTTTTGTAATTGGGCCTTTGCAAGACAACATCCTTTAGGATGTTCATATGGGTATACATTGCAACCATTTTCATCTCTAAAGCTTGAGTTTGTAACCTCCTCTTCTATAGCAAACTTTCTTTTATTCTTATGATACTCAAGTCCATTATCCCTTTTCATCTCCTTGTACTTGTTCTTGTTGAATGCTTATTTAGTTTTTTCTTCTACTATCTTCAATGCTATTGCAAACTTTTCATCTATAAAATCCCACGTTTTTTCTACCTTTGTTGCAATATCATTTAGTATTTTTTGAATAGATAGAGTCTTTTACTGAATCACATCTTCTGGTATTTCTTATTTGTGTATGTCACAAATCCTCCCATCTCTTTTTCTAATAGTAGGATCTCTATCATACTTTTCAAGTAACTCTTTCTAATGCAAATCTCCTTCTTCTTTTGTTACTTGACCTAGTAATTGTTGAATTCAATGGGTTGTCATCTATGATAATCTTACTTAAGGGTCTCTTTTTTTTTCTTAATCCATTAATAATGTGTTGTAGTTATTCCATTTTAAAAAATCCATGGCCTGAACATTTATGTAATAGTGAATAATATCTACCAATTACTACATCAAGGGATTTATGTATCCCTTGTTTCCATCCTAGGATTTATATTCTTAAGTTTGACACTATGGAATAGGTTTGATATTTATTATTGAAAACCTCTAGCATAGTCGTCTATCTTCTAATATATTCTAGTTCTAAGGATCTATACTAGCATTTCGCTTCCTTTATGGGTGTCCTAGGAAATAACTTTAGTTTCTGTCAATCATTCTCTATGTTCTTTATGGCATAGGCATTGTGGAAAGCTTGAAGGTGATGTTGTGGATTTGCATTATATCCTCTTTCAAATTTTGGAATGTTATTCATATCAAATTAATTAATGTAACTATCCCTTAGATGCTTAGTAGGTATGTACATTAATTTCTTGATGTTGATCATGCTTCGGGTGGTCAGTAGGGGTTTTTTGTAGTCTTTAGGTTTATACTCTCTAGTGTAGTGATGACCCCTCTAATGTTCATAATGTTCTCTTATTTCCTACATGATTTTCCTTTTTCTATTTTCTTCATCATCAAGATGTCTTCTTTTGTTAGTATGTCTTTTATCATCCCTTCTTCTTTCCTTGTCATGATCCCTTGATCTTTGTCTTTCCTTATCAAAATCTATTGAAGAGTATGATGAAGAAAATGGGGAAGTTGGGGAATGGTGCTAGCTGGTTTTCCTTTTATAACTTCTTGATTCACCTCTTTTGGTTTTGTTGAAGGTATTAGGCCTTGAATTATTCCTAAGTATGGATTCTGTCTCATTGCTTCTAAGAGTTTCTACAAGAGCTAAATGTAATCTTAACTTTATAAGATCTTTAGTGCATAGAACACATGATTTAGAACTAGATCCATAAGAATGATGAGACTTTTTAGCTTTGTATGGTACATATTCCTTCTCTGTATGGACAATTATTTGTGGTTCCTTTGTTCCTTTCTCTTGTTCATAGTTTGTCACCATAATAGCATTCCTTCTTACTCAAGCCTCTGTTGGATGATATGGCTTAGTCATGTTTTTGGTAACTTAATATCCTTCTTGATCATGACCAAGATTTGATCCTAACAAAGCTTATTGAAGTAAAGATGATGTTGAGTATTCTAGTGGAAAGACAATGTGGCCTTGTAAATCTCTCCATCTAAACTATTCATCTTGATGAAAAATGAATGTGAAATTAGGGTAATAAGGATAAACATGAGTATATAATATTCTTACTTGCATCAATCCACTCTAATTGTTTTCATTATAGTTCATATCATTAGTTTCATTGAGATTAATAGTAGGTGGAGATTTCACTTTAGATTTGGAAGCCATTTTAAGTTGATTGACACTTAAATATGTGTATGCTTTGAAAATTTATTCTAAATGTAAAGATAGACTTGACAACTCTTAATACAACAAACTATGTTGAGATAAACTAACTACAAAACATTAACATATCCCTAGTAATGAGACCAATGATGAATAGTATAGAATTATAACACTCAACCATACAACTCACAAGTGTTCATGTATGACTAGATTATAATCCATGAATGAACAATGTAAGTATACTTGTGATTTGATAATGAGTTCATGATCATTATCTTCTTACTAAAAGTTTGCAAATTGCAGAACATATGGTTTAACTCTTGGTGAGGTATATGATTAAATCATGTTGTTTTGATTTTAAGAATAATAGCATAAACATAGTGAAAATGAATATGAATTCTATCTCTAAGTACAGTGGAAATATAAAGCTACTCTAGCCTATCAATGATATGTATCAAATCTTGGTTTTTTGTACATGTCCTAAGCTTATGTAATTATCATTGGATTTATTAAGTAACTTTACTATTGAGAGAATCATGCAAAGTCAGTACTAGATTACAAAACAATTACATTTTATGCTTAAAACTAGTCATATTTATTCTACATTTACTAGTGATCATGGTAATGGTAAATGATATAAGAAATGTAAATGACATAGTAAAAGTAAATAACATTAGAAAGTACATCTATTCTATGTGAGGTGTTGCAATAATGAAGAACAATCTCAATCTTTATTACTACTATTCATGAATTGTGTCCAAGAATAATGTACACGAATAAAGATGTTATACAACTATTAATCACCACATTGCATACATTCACAACCAACTCTAACTTCAAGAAAACAAATTGCAAGAACTTTACTAAGTGTTGATAAAACTTCATTGTTTGATATGATGACAAGATCATATTTATAGGCATGACCATGGCCCACTATATCATATCTACAACATTGTACACTGAGTCATGATATTGTAATTCTAGCAAAAATGTTTCATCACTTTGCAACATCTACCAAATAGTATCTTTAGGTACTTTGTCATATGCTTTTTCCAAGTAAATGAAGATTATATGTATATTTTCTCTATGTTTCCTAAAGGTTTCTATCAATTTTTGAATTAAGAAAATAACTTCTATAGTAGATCTCCTTAGCATAAATCTAGATTTATTTTCTTTTTTTTTTACATTATTGATTTAAGTCTAAGATGTTTCTCTTTGACTCTCTCTTCCTTAAAGCTTCATAATATGGCTCATTAGCTTGACATCTTTATAGTTTGCACAAATTTTCACATCTTCTTTATTTTTGTAAATGGGAAAAATATTGCTTTTTCTCTAATTGTTTGACATTTCTTTGTCATTCACCATTTCGTTAAAAAATTATATAATCCAAAAATATCTTGTATATTCCAGTGCTTTCCAAGCTTCTATAGGAATATTATTTGGTCTAATGGATTTTCCATTTTCATATTTGAGAAATCAAAATTTGGTTTTTCTTCTTAGATGTCTTATCTTGGAAATTCTTTATTTAATAATTTTCAAAAATAAATTTTTTACCTATCCATAATTTATTGTCTTGTACCAAAATTCTTTGATCTACCTCCTTGATGCATTTGACGTGATCAATGTCCTTACATTTCTTATTTTTGATGTTTGTCAATTTCTATATAGAATTTTCTTCTTTTGTTGTTCCTAATTTTTCATAGAAGTTATCCAATGCCTTATGTTTGGCTTTGGCTATTACTACTATTGCTGCCTTTTTTTTGTTTTTTTTTACCATTTTTTACATCAACTGTAACACCCCAGTGTTCAACCTAATTGTATCTTAGGTAGAGACCAATTTCTAATGTAAAGCATGTACATCAAATCCATGGAACACACAAACAAATTGAATGATACAATGGAAGTCCACAAATCACCCTATAAAAATCTAAAAAGGGAATGATCAAATAAGCATGTTTAAGATATAACTAACATATATTTATATATACCATCATCCTCTAATAGTACCATGCATACAAGCATGTCTAAGTCTAACACATAGCAAGCCCATTTCATAAAACATCATCTCATTAGTTTATATGAATAGGCCAAGCCCAATTACTATATACATCATATAGACAATGTATATTTGAATAATGTACATATAGAGTCAAAGATCATAGTCACTCTAGATTAATACTTTCTACAAATATATCCATCTCACATAGGAACACATGTAACAAAAGACACACAAACATATAACTAAGGTCTTTATCATCTACCTTAGACCTACTGGCCTCCTAAGTTTCCAACTCCTTCACTTGGATACAAAAGAGGTTAGCACATGATTGAGTGGAAGTCTTTGCACATCTCATATAGATGTGTAGTATGATGCTACACTTAATGTAAGGTGTGGAGATGTCATTGAGCAAATTATAGTAGCGTTAGTATATCTCATGTCATACACATCACATAAACATATTACATTACATCATATAGCATCATTCTAGAGTCACAATTAAGACATTAAGCATAATATTCATCAAACAACAAATATTTATCACTTACATAAGAAAAGTATCAACATCTATTCCCAGCATCTCGTGCTTCAAGGAATTACTATACCAATATATTCTAATAACATGATATTACACGAATCATGCATATGACACACAATCCCCCCTTAACATACAATGCTTAATATAAATTTCCCAATAACTTGTGCTCTAAGTAATCACAATGCACATCATATTTGAGACATGATCATATCAAGAATCTCTTCATGAACTCACAACATAAGCCATCCACCAGACTCAACATCTGGTGTTCCAGGGATTCACAACATAAGGCCCTATGTGGTAGCCAACGTATCTCTTAAATGATTATACATAACAAAATCAATGTTTGCAAGTGTTTCATCAACATTAATTACTACTCATGCTAGTACCTATTACCTCATCTATAGTCCTAGATCACTAACCTTTTCAAATTTTGATCTGCTCATGCTCATATGCTCCTAGATCTTATAGTAGTCATAGTTCCAACCTATACCCTCTCGCTTTCAATATAAGAATTGAAAGAAGAGCCTTGCTAATGTATCTAACAAAGGTTCCATGTTTCCCTCTAGGGTGTCTCAACATCAATTGGTACCTATCCTCGTGTTGGGTCCACTGCCCATAATACATCATATGCATATACAATAGCATCACAAGCTCAACACAATATAAATGTCAATACATTTAAATGCGTAATTCATCTATACACAAGCATTGGATGCACAATGTAACATCATCAACTAAGGATCATAGCAACTAGTACAATATGTGTTGTAATGACTCTATATGCATATATAGGACTCATCATATTGATCAAAATACATGAACCTTAATTTTTCTTGACTTTTAACACCATATACTATTTTTGTATAGATTGCAACTTGGGTTATGACTCATGATTCCCTTGTGATAGTCCATTATAAAAAACTGTAACTTAGCTACGCCTTGCGTTTGCCTTGCACCTTACTTTAAGAATTAATGTTTCACTCATCTTGTCATTGTTTTGAACTACACTATAATTGCATCCTATGTAATTTCTAGAGTGAAATGATCTTGCAACTATGTAAAACTATGAAAAAAATTTCAATATTGAAAATGCACTTGAACTGTATTGTAACCTTGTCATGATTGTACTCTACTGAGTCTTCTAGTCATGATTCTATCATGACTCATATCGTGCATGTAACCCTAATGGGAATTGGCTACAACTATATTGTGACTCACATTTTGTTACAACTACTGGCATGACCTAGTCATGACCAGTCATGATTCGCACTCAATTCGCAATCATGTAAAAATAACATGAATGAAAGAAATTCTCAAACATCTAATAACTTATATGTACAACTCAAGCAACATGCAAACATGTCAATAAAACCTTTAGAGTCTAGAGACTAGCAATAGAACCTTTGTTATCACTACGACCATTAATCATAATGCCAATTACACCAATTCAACTCACTCACATAATATGGTAATCAAACGTTAGAATCAAACATGAATGCTAACAACATGGAAACTACGCAAGATCACACAACATGTAGACTCTCCATTAGAAGCTCATGAGAATGCACAATGACCTCAAAGTTTGAAATAAAAGACAAGTAAAAAATCCCATTTAAAATCTAGAAAACTTTCCAAATCGTAAATTTCATCAACTAAAGTATCAAAATGTCTCTCATGAGGTCTTGGATGCTCTAGAACCTAAAGTAACCATCCTTGATCATAGCCAACTGAGGACCAACTCTTAAATTTCCCAAAAAACAAAAAATTAGCTAAGAAATGGAGGAAATCAAAGAAGAGGAAGAAATGCAATAGAAACCTAGGATGCATGATCAGAAGAAGAAAATGAGAAAAAAAATTTTATATCTTATTTAAAACCAAGATAATCTATTTTAGTTATGATTTACCCTTTTTTTAAGATTTTCCATTCATTTTCCCCATCTAACTAATACTAAGGGAAGCACATGTCATAACATGCTCATAACACATCCAATTCAAATATTGATTAAACCTCATGACAACATAAACTATCTATCACATAATCATGCGACCATATAAAAATCATAACTTATGTCAACTAGGCATGCAATACAAACATGCATGACATGCTCAGTAACCTAACCTTATAGCATGACTAGCCAAACATCACTGATATCATACTCATAATGCATAATCATAACCCAAATTTGAAAGTCATATCTAGCTAGTACTTAGCCTTTCTCCATAACCCTCACAATTTGCAAGTCACAAACATCCTACCACACCTTTAGTAAGATTAGTGTACATAATTATGATATCATAATCAACTATGCATATTATCATAAAATATTATAAAATATATTATAAAATTATGCATCTAACTAGGATATTCCATAACCCCCAACCAACTCTATATGCACATCATAAACATAACATAATATCATGGGATCCTATGGTGATGAATTACATTAGCCTATTTTCTTAGTTTTCACTTTGCTACCATTTCTTAAAGCATCCATTTTTGTTTTGGATAGTATGTTGCACTTCATTACTTCACCACGCTTCATTTGAGATATATTTTTTTGCCTTTTTGTCATCTAAAATATTCTTTCAAATTTTCTAAATGTAACTTTACATTTTTCCTAATATTACATTTACAAAGAAATTCTAATTCTAGGTGTCTTGTTGAAGTAATTGTTCTTTAAATAAGGGTGTTGTTGTTTGCATTCAAAGTACACCAATTTATGCATTTATTCCCTTTTCTTAGGCTACCTTTGAAGCTTTGCATAACTAAGTCGATGATCATTAGTTGATGTTGAGTTGCAAGGCACTCTCCTGGTATGATCTTACAGTCTTTGCATATTGCCCCATCCCTTTTGCATAGTAACAAATAATCAATTTATATTTTATCCATACAACTCATAATTAAATATTTGTCCTCTTCTTAAAATATGTATTTGCAATTGAAAGATCATAGGAACTTGTAAGTTGTAGCAATCTCCTATTTCATAGTGCTCTCCAAATCCATATCCTCCATGAATCCTATCATATCTTATTTAATAGATCCAACATGATCATTAAGATCCATTCTAATTAATATGCTTCATTGTTGGGGAAATTCCTAAAGTACTAGATCTATAGAATTCTAAAAATCTTTCTTGATGAATTTTTCAAGGCCAATTTGTGAAGCATATATGCTAATGATGTTAATGATCTTATTTCTAAGTACAAGTTTGATGTCCATAATTTGATCACCATGGTAGTATACTTGTACTATTTAATTGTTGATACATTGTTCAATGATGACAACTACTCAATTTCAATGATTTTCTTTACTTGAGTAGAAAAGTTTGTGATCTTCACCTAAATTTCAAACTTTCTTCCCTTTTTTACACACATGTACACTTGATTTGAGAACCCTTATATACTTTCCACAACATCTAGATGATAATATTGCACATCATCTCTAGAAGATACTCTAGCAAGTCCTTGCTTGTTATTTTATAGTAAATATGCCTTATGACTACTATGCATTACATTTAAGGAATACCTTGACATTTGCAATATCTAAAAAAAAAAACTCATCCATGAGATTTGACATAGTTTTATAGTGTTAGCATCAATGTCATCACTCCCTTAACCTATTAAAAATATTAATTCATGCATAAATTCTTCACTATGTTTTGTGTTTATACGTTATTCATTTTAGCATGGTATACCATGAGTGTTATGTACTTACATTATCATAGTGTCGTATCATTGTTTTTCTAATTTGTTAACTTTTGTTGATCCACTTGTTAGTATTCAATTATAATTTTTACTTGTAGTTATGATTGATCATTCTATTTGATGGAATGCTTTGTGCATTTTAAATATTAAGGTTGAGATATTTTAATGTATGTTTTAGTCCTTTCCTCTTTGAGCATGTGGTTGTTCGGTTGCTCATTGTTGATCCTACAAACTTCACATGGTATTGAAGCAAGTTATTAAATAGCTATTTATTCAAAACTAAGAAACAACCATGATGAGAATAAAATCCTATGCCTCATTGCCTAAGAGTCAAGTGTTGAAAGCCTCAAATTATTACTTTTGAAAATTGGATATCGCATACACGATATCGCAGTTCGCCGTCATATCTATAAATAAGACGTGGCTCTCCCTTGTTTGTTAATTAGGAGTTAGAAGTAGTGAAGCTCTGGCAGTTTGATCCCTCCAGAGTTAGATTATTTTTCTGTGTCTGCCCACAGTGTGGTAAATGTAATTGTACGGTGTCTCTATTCAAGTGTGACGTACTTGGACACGCACATGACAGGCAATAAAGATCAAGATTACTTCATCATTGCAGCAGTCACTTTGTTATTTATTTATTTGTTTATTTCTTTAATGTTATTTACTGTTTTCTCTCTCTCACCCTTAAACTCCTAGAACGCGGAACGAATACGACTTGATTACGAGCATTTAAGTGTGACTACTTAGTAGCTTAGTGGCATATCTAGGATCTACACTTGGTAACCCAGTGGTGTATCTAGGATCTGCACTTGGTAATCCCAGTGGCGTACCTAGGATCTACGCTTGGTAATCCCAGTGGTAGTCATGCACGAGGTCCAAGATGTGTACAGTTGATCAAGGAATCAATTGCTCGTCGCACTTAGGCTAGATTAGATTTTCTTACCCTTTTTCTCCTAGCTTAGCTTAGTTAATATTATTTCCCATTGCCTTCAGGAGTAGCGTTAGAATTAGGAACATATCATACACCTCACTCTGGACTAAACCGTACGTGAAAAATATAAATACTAGTCTAGGTGGGAAGATAGCAAATTGTGACCTAAGGATAACTATCTAGGTGCCACAACTAGTCCGTCTGCGAAGTTCGACCAGATCACGCGTGCTACGCTCGTTTCGTATGGTTGAGTGTAGGGGTATCTTACCACTCATCATTGGCACCGTTGTCGGGGACGGTGCTAGTTATCTAGATTAGTTATATCATTCAAGGTCATTGTAAAGAACTTAACGATATATCTCTTAGAAAGAAGTAATTATAAAAAAGTCACATAAATTCGCACACAATAATGCCTCTCCTACAAGACGATAATAATGCCACACTTAGTGAGGAAGTTCATTGGAGAACCAACGAACTATATGACGATGAAGCTTGGAGTATACAACCTGAAGTGGGAGTTTCCTATAAGCATGAACAAAAACAACGTCATCACAATGCACGAAAGCATCACTTACCAAATGACGATGAACCCCCACCGGCCACTACAAGCCTAACGCAAATACAAGAGGCTATTCAAATCTCACGTAGGCATCGTAAAAAGAGTCGTCTACCCAGGCTCGATTTAAATAACTTTCCCAAATTTTTAGGAGGCTATGACTTAGATCCGCATCAACATTTACTAGCCTTCTACGATGCCTACACATGGAATAACATTGATAACAGTTGGTAAAAACTTAAGCTCTTTCCCATGACACTCTTTGACCAAGCTAAAGTATGGTATAGATAGTTAAAACCAAATTCAATACGACATTGGTTAACAATGGTAGAAGTATTTAACAAAAAATATCAAACCTACGCAAGAGTGTCAGCCTTGAGGAAACAAATCCAAGGATGGAAACAAGCAAAACATGAACCCTTGGACATGGCCTTAGAAAGATATTATGCATTGCTAAAAAACTATCCAGGCCATGGGTTTTCCAAGGAATGGCTAATGTACCATATTATCGATGGGCTATGTAATGAAATAAGAGAGACCTTAGGAACATATGCTCGAGGTCAACTATACAACCTACGAACCCATCAAATCCAAGAGCTTATTAAGCAGGTAGCAAAAGAAGAAGGAGAATTAGCTAGATGGGAGAGTGTTGAAAAACATCAACGGGACCCAAATATTAACTCAACAAAGGTCATGATCATAAAAACGAGAAATCAACAAATCTCAAGGTGGAAACATCATCTTTGCTAATACAGCAATCGTTAGAATAAGCCGAGGCAAAGATCAATAAGATGTTGGAATGGATGTATCAAAAGAGTGGAGAAGTTATCAACACCATTAGAGATAGAGTTTCACCACCTAAGAAACAGGATGAAATAGTAGACATTCGGAAAAGAAGAATAAAGGGAATAAGTGCTCAACTACCAATCCTACGTATGAATGCAACCTATGCCTGTACGATCACCCCAAGGGTCAATGCCCAATATTGTTACATCTACATGAGCATTGGGGAAATACATTACATCCAAAGTTCATACAGAGATACTGTGTTCGATCACAGTGGCAAAAATCCTAGTCGTGGGGGAATCCACCCTTAGACTGGGGGCACCCTTCATATTTTCCGAACTCAAATGCTTACCACGTTCAACCTCCTATTTCTCCAACTGAGCCAACATACTTTATCTCACCACACTACTATTCCCCACAATACTATCAACCCATGCCTCCAACACAACCACCACCTTGTGCACCTTATATTCCTCCTAACTTTCAACATTCTCATCCTTTCCCTCCTTCAACAATGCCACCAACTATTCCCAAGGTGTTTGTGCCACAACAACAACCCATGAACAACACTTGTGCTACTGCTACTAACAGCAGTGAAAAGCCTCCTCAACATCAAAGGTTTCCTTTCTTTAAACATGGTCGTAGGAAGGGACAACACAATTCTGAGGCCACTGAACCTTCCAACCTAGCACAAGTCCAACACTATGGTGCACCCTTACCTTTGAACCCAACATCTCATGTAACTTCATTAGGGCCACCAATTCACACTCCAACAACCATACAACCCAATGAACACAACCCTGGGAGGCATCATCCTCATCCTTGCATACCATCTAATGGTCACAAACATCATAGTGGGTCAACTCGTTATCCGGGAACTACATCGTATAAAGTGCCCCACTATGCTTATTATGAAGTGTGTGAAATCCAAGGGGATAAGTATAGACTGGTTTCAATACTTCCAACATGCAAGGATCCTTATTTTTCATTTATTAATCCTTGCCATACTCAACTGATTGGTTATGGGGGATACCCCCCATTTCAGTAATGAGCAGGATTAATAAATATTTTTTCATCTTCTTTAATTTTACAATTTTTTGTTTTTCCAGTTAATAATCCCATACCTATCCACTGTGTAATCAATGAAGCTTGTTCTCCTTGTAACTCGAGGACGATTTTTTATTTAGTCGTGGGGGTATGACGAGATGCGATTCACATAGGCCCCGATATTGCGTCCGTCGCGATATCTCGTCTTCCCTATGATATCGCGTACGCGATATCGCAGTCCATTGCCATATCTATAAATAAGACACGGCTCTCCCTTGTTTGGTAATTAAGAGTTAGAGGTAACGAAGCTCTGGTAGTTTGATCTCTCTAGAGTTAGATTATTTTTCTGTGTCTGCCCGCAGTGTGGTGAATGTAATTGTACGGTGTCTCTATTCGAGTGTGACGTACTTGGACATGCACATGACCAACAATAAAGATCGAGATTACTTCATCATTGCAGCAGTCACTTTGTTATNGTGGCGTATCTAGGATCTACACTTGGTAACCCAGTGGCGTATCTGGGATCTGCACTTGGTAATCCCAGTGGCGTACCTAGGATCTACGCTTGGTAATCCCAGTGGTAGTCATGCACGAGGTCCAAGATGTGTACAGTTGATCAAGGAATCGATTGCTCGTCGCACTTAGGCTAGATTAGATTTTCTTACCCTTTTTCTCCTAGCTTAGCTTAGTTAATATTATTTCCCATTGCCTTCAGGAGTAGCGTTAGAATTAGGAACATATCATACACCTCACTCTGGACTAAACCGTACGTTAAAAATATAAATACTAGTCTAGGTGGGAAGACAGCAAATTGTGACTTAAGGATAACTATCTAGGTGCCACAACTAGTCCGTCTGCGGAGTTCGACCAGATCACGCGTGCTACGCTCGTTTCGTATGGTTGAGTGTAGGGGTATCTTACCACTCATCAAAAACTTTAGATGAGATTTCTACTATAAGAAAATGATTTAAAAGGAACCCTCTCAAAAACTACCACGATGGACGATGATAACAAGATGGTGCAAATATTGTTTACATTGAGTGTATGCAAAAATGTTGATTTAGGATTCCACATACAAAATGTGGAGAAAGCTAGAGGAAATTTTTGAAGTAAAAAATGAATCAACTTTTGTATCCCTTCAAAACCAGTTGAACTCATTTCATTTGAAAGTATCAAAGAGTATAAGCATCATAAGCTAGATTTCACGCTTAAGATGTATGAGTATAAGATAAAACCATAAAGTGTTGTTTACTTATGATGCTACCATCATTGTATGATGTCTTCAAAAAAATTGTGAAGAATGGCACAAAGACATACACTATGATGGAGGTTCAAAAAGATTTTCAAAGAAGTAGCAATGAATGCGTACACTCTAGTAATGGAACCACATTCTCAAGCAATGGTGGTGAAATCAAAAGGAGACTAAAAGTAATAGGGTGTGTTAAGATATTATCATATTCATAAAAAGAAGGGTAGTCATGACACATATTATTGTTATGATAATCCTAATAATCCTAAATTTAAGGTCATGACAAAAAGGAAGGTGAATAACTTTGTTAAAACCCTGTTTAAAAAGTTAAATAAGAAAAATAAAAGATAATATGAATTAAAGCATAGAACTATCAATGTTGTAAAGGATGAGGCTTCAGCATTCCATTGGGGACTTTAATGCCCTCACCATATATGACACCTAAGATAATTCCATCTATATTGATTTTGGGGCCTCACATCATTTTATGGAAAATCCACACTCTATAAGAATTGAAGATGACCAGTCAATTAAAATTGTTTAAAATGGGGATATGATAGTTTCTGGATCAAAATTAAAAAATGTTAGCTATAACAAAGAATTTGTCATGACTCTAATTTTAGTATTTCAATTAACAAATCAAGGTTTAGTTTCTGTTGTGATGTAGCACATAACTTTTACAAATCAAAAATTTAACATGTGATTTTACAAGAAGTTACATTATTAAACAAATTACTTTACTTTATAAGTATAACATGTGGATTAATAACAAAATTTGCAACGCACGGGAGGGCGATGGAGCGGGAACGAGTCCTTACCGGTAATGGAATAAGTTCATTTAACACGTGATATTTTAAGCCACTTTGTTATACAATTTCATTAAAATTGGTGTTACACATAAAGTTACATATGGTTATGTCAATACATCATGATGTTGCATATGGTTATATCATTGCATCATAACATGGAAGAAGTTATAAAAATTCATGATGTTACATGTAACTTTACCAAAAGTTACATCATGACATTTATAACCAATATGTTTCCTTGTGCTATTAGGCAACTCCCATTCCATCCATGCAATTTCCAACAACTCCCTTTACATCCATGTAATCAGCAATGAGAGAAAAATAGTGATCAGGTTTTCTGTCAAAAGCAAGAAAGCACACTAAAGAGAGGTAGTACCTCGAAAGCGCTTTGTGTCAATACACAGATTACCTTGTTTTCTTATTTTACCTACGTCATTATTTTTGATTTTTCCACAACACCACTTGATGCTGTAAGGTCCAAGCAAACCATACAACTTCTTTACGCTTAAGTTTTTTCCTATTTTGTGATTACCAATAACACTATGAAATCGTCTAGCAGTGATAACAGTGATCAGTGATCATAATAATGATGATGTGTTCAACCAGTCTCGTCAACATAGAGAAAGAGATGAAAATATTCCTGCGGGATTCTTCCCTACAGATTACAATTCTGAGGAGACCCATACATCAAATAATTTATGGCAAATGTTCATCGAAAAAATTAATAATGAATCATTTTTCAAAGAATTGTTTAATGATTAAATCGATATTCGTGTTAATTGCCAACAGTGGTATAACAAATACAGAGGATACAAACAAGATGCAGATTTTTATTTTAATGATTTTGTGAACAAAGCAGCCGAGAAGGACAAACATATGCAGAATACCATCGCTAAACTGGATCACTAGCTTTAGATTGTTTAGCATGATCTTAATAAAAATCGGAAGAATATTCAAGGCAAATAAGAAAATTCCAAAAGAATCAAAACTCTTGAAACCCCATCATAAACATCACAATCGATTGCTATTCCCACCAGCCTCGGAGATATTATTGCTACTTCTGTTAATGACTTCAAAGATAAATTCCATGCACACAAATGGACAAAGAGGACATAAGAAAAAGTTTCAAACATGCTTCAACAAAATTTAGTTATTCATACCCTTTAGATAAAACCTTCCAAACTTAAAGTAGACCAATTTTCTGTTAGCAGATCTGGCAGCAAAATATGAAATGAGATGAAAATAAAGAGCAATGGAACCACAGGCAAATGTAAAAGGATCTTATTATCAAAAATGGGAATAACAACCTTCTCTCTTCATCACAAGGAGAGAACAAGAAGAAGTCTCTCTCTCATGCAATGGGAGAAGAATGTAAGAGTGAGATGGAAAGGGGATGTATGTGGTGGATCTGAATTGAGGTGAGGGAGGTCCCTTTTATATTGGTGAAGGGGCCCTTAAATAACTAATGATAACCATCCACTATTTTAATAACCATAGCTAAATTTTACCATGATAACCATGGCCGAATTTTAGCATGATAACCATGGCCATATTTATCATGATAACTATGGCCAACAATCTCCCACTTGGAGATTTTGATTGAGGATCAATCATATCTCCACACCATCCTTTCTACCTTGTCATTCTATGTTGCTTATGCTTTTGTTAGGCCATATGAGGATCTCCTCCAGTCAAACTTGTCCATGTTAATTGGCTTGGTCAGAACATCTGCAAGATTATCCTTAGTGTGAATCTTCTGCATATTCACACTTCCATCTTCTACTATGTTACGAACAAAGTGAAATTGTACTCCTATGTGTTTTGTCCTTAAATGAAAGGCTAGAGTCCTTGCAATATGCAAGGTGCTCTGACTATCACAAAACAAAGGAATCTTCTCTTGTTTGTGTCCAAGCTCCTCTAATAACCTTTGAATCCAAATTGCTTCCTTACAAGCTTGTGTAGCTGCCATGTATTTTGCTTCTGTTGTAGATAATGCTACTACTGTTTTCAATCTTGATACCCAGCTTATAGCTCCTCTTGCAAGTGTAAACACATAGCCTGCAGTAGATTTCCTTTTATCTGGATCACCTGCAAAATCTGAATCCACATAACCTTTAATAGTAAATTCTGATCCTCCATAACATAATGCAACATCTAAGGTACCCTTAATGTATCTCAGGATTCTCTTAACAGTACTCCAATGCTCTCGTCTAGGATTTACCATGTATCGATTGACCACTCCCACTGCTTGTGCAATGTCTGGTCTTGTACAAATCATAGCGAACATTAGGCTTCCCACTGCTAATGCATATAGTACTCAAGACATCTCATTCCTCTCTACTTCATTACTAGGACACATCTTGAAGGATAATTTGAAATTAATAGGAAGTGGGGTAGAAATTGGCGTACAATCTTGCATGTTGAAGCATCGCAATATCTTACCCAAGTAGTTTCTTTGAGAAAGCCAAATCTTCTTGTTATTTCTGTCTCAATGAATTTACATTCCTAAAATCTTGTTTGCTGGTCCCAAGTCTTTTATATCAAATTCCCTAGCCAATTGTGTCTTCAATTCTTGGATTTTCTCTTTGTTGGGGCCTACAACCAACATGTCATCCACATACAATAGAAAAACGATGAAATCTTCATCAAACCTCTTGAAATATGTACAAGGGTCTGCACTGAGCCTATTGTACCCAAGGCTCATGATATATGAGTCAAATCTCTTGTACCAACACCTTAGCACTTGTTTGAGACTGTACAGAGATTTGTTCAACTTGCAAACCAAGTTCTCTTTGCCTTCTTCTACAAAACCTTCTGGTTGGAGCATATAAATTTCTTCTTCAAGATCTCCATGAAGAAAAGTAGTTTTCACATCTCGTTGTTCTAGATGTAGGTCAAATGTAGCACACATTACTAGAACTACTCAAACTATTGTAAGTCTAACCACAAGAGAAAATATCTCGTTGAAGTCAATTCCTATTTTTTGAGCATATCCCTTTACCACCAATCTTGCATGATATCACTCCACTTGGTCATTACTATCACGATTGATCTTGTAGACCCATTTGTTTCCAATAGCCTTTCTTCCTTGTGGTAGTGTAACAAGATCCCATGTCTTGTTTTTGTGTAAAGCTTCAATCTCCTCCTGCATTGCTGCCATCCACAAAGACACATCTGGACTTTTGAGAGCCTCATGTAAAGTTGAGGGCTCTCCATCCTCCATTAAAAGGCAGTATGCAACATTACTTTCAGTAACATAATTTGAGTGCCAAGTTGGTGATCTTTTTTCCTGAGATGACTGACAAACTTCATAAGCTTTAGAATTGACTGGTTCTTTCTCTTCATACATTGATGTTGCTTTAGAAGTAACCGGATCTTTAGCGTTTGTCTTATCTTCTACCTGAATTCTAGTAGTCTCTGAATTCTCCTTTGAAGTGCTATCATCTCCTTTCTCTTGCATTTTATCTTTTGCAAATAT
Organism: Gnetum montanum; assembly: GCA_015680685.1. NCBI lineage: Eukaryota > Viridiplantae > Streptophyta > Gnetopsida > Gnetales > Gnetaceae > Gnetum > Gnetum montanum. Next base: position 220,983 of record MNCI01031828.1, read on the forward strand.
CACATCTCTGCTGATGACAACCTTGTGAGTAGTGGGATCCCATAGGCGATACCCCTTAACTCCATCAACATACCCTAAGAAGATACATTTCCTAGACTTTGGGTCCAACTTTGATCTTTCTTGGTCATTGTACATCACATACACAAAACTTCCAAATGTATGGAGATGGAAATAAACAGTTGGCGTACCAGTCCACATTTCCATTGGTGTTTTTAGATCAATTGCAGTTGATGGAGACCAATTGATTAAATAGCAAGCGGTCTTGACTGCTTCTACCCAAAATGACTTGGTTAGATTTGCAGCCCTCAACATTGATCTTGTTTTTTCCAAAAAGGTTCTATTCATCCATTCTGCCACTCCATTTTGTTGAGTGTGTGCCACTGTGAACTACCTCTTGATGCCTTCTTGTTGACAAAGTGCATCAAATTCATCACTTGTATATTCTCCTCCATTATCTGTCCTTAGACACTTGATCCTTTGTTTGGACTCAAGTTCTACCCGTGCTTTAAAAACTTTGAAGACTGAAAAGACATTCACCTTCCTTTTGATTGGATACACCCAACATCTCTTGGAGTAATCATTAATGAAAGATACAAAGTATCTTGCTCCTCATAGGGAAGTGACTAGTGCTTGCCAAATATCAAAGTGCATCAAGTCCAAGATGCCTCTACTCTTAGCTGTTGATGTGCTGAACTTTAATCTATGTTGCTTACTAGTAACACAATGCTCACAAAATGGTAAACATACCGAATTGAGCCTAGGAATTTGTCTCTATTTAGAGAGAATCTTCATACCTTGTTCTGACATATGATCAAGCTTTCGATGTCACAACATTGTCGATTCTTCTTCTGAACAAGTTGATGCAACAAAAGACTCTCCCACTTGATGTGTGTTCCCCAGAAGCATGTACAAATTTGCAGCAATCTTTTCTACCTTCATTACCACAAGCGCACCTTTGGTAATCTTCAAGATCCCATTCTCTATATGAGTTTTGCACCTAACATCATCTAGTTGTCCTAAAGATAGTAGATTTTTCTTCAGGCCCTCCACATGATGTACCTCTTGTATGGTGTGAATAGTGCCATCATACATAATTATCTTGACAGTACTACTACTAGCAATTTTCAAAGCATGATCATTTCCCATGTACACAAATCCTTCTAAGATTGGTCTGTAGTGATAAAACCATTCTCTTTGAGAGGTCATGTGCCATGTTGCTCTTGAATCCAAGATCCAAGCATTAGTGAGCTTCTATCTGCCTTCAGTAATAGTTGCCTCACTGTATAGAACATCACCATCATATGAGGTACTTGCCACATTCCCTTGAAGATTCTTTTCATTACTCTTCTTGTTCCAACACTCCTTCTTAGGTGTCCTGTCTTGCCACAGTTGTAGCAAGTAATGTTTTTCTTTTTACTTCTTGACTTGGACCTACCATGAATTTGGTTGGAATTGGAATCATGTTGCATGGATCTCCCTCTCATCATTGTTAAGGCCTCCACCTTGTTTTCCAACTTATCTTTCTTGTTCTTGCACCAACTTTCTTCTTTAAGAATCGCAGCTACAACCTCGTCAAAGACAAGAGCATCCATAAGAACATTGTTGGCCAAGTTGATGATGAGTAGATCATATGAATCAAGTAGACTTTAAAGTAGAATTTCTGCATGTTTACCTACATCTACTTTATAGCCCAATGATGTGAGTTGAGAAAATAAAGTAGTTAGAGTGTTGATATGGTTAGTTACCAATGAGGTTTCTGCCATACGAAGAGTGTAAAGTCTTCTTTTCAAGAAGATTTTGTTGTGGAATGATTTAGCCTCATACAACATCATTAGAGTGTCCCATATTTCCTTTGTTGTCTTCTTTTTTGCAATACTTGAAAGAATCCCATCTACTAGTACCAAGTGTAAATTGGCAATAGCATTACCATCCATTTCATTCCACTTGTTGTCATCTGTGACCTCCTACGACCTTTCTCCAATAGCAACCAAGCAATTATCTTTACGCAAAATTGCCTGTATCTTCATTTTCCACAATGTGAAGTTGCTTCCATTGAACTTCTCTATTTTTTATTTGCTAGCCATTTTGTAAAATTTGTATACACAATCTGCAACACTTCCACAGACTATGAACGTAACTTCGATACCACTGTTAGCAGATCTAGGAGAAAAATATGAAATGAGATGAAAATAAAGAGCAATGGAACCATAGGCAAATGTAGAAGGATCTTATTATCAGAAATGGGAATAAAAACCTTCTCTCTTCATCACAAGGAGAGAACAAGAAGAATCCTCTCTCTCATGCAATAGGAGAAGAATGTAAGAGTGGGATGGAAAGGGGATGTATGTGATGGATCTGAATTGAGGTGAGGGAGGTCCCTTTTATATTGGTGAAGGGGCCCTTAAATAACTAATGATAACCATCCACTATTTTAATAACCATAGCTGAATTTTACCATGATAACCATGGCCTAATTTTAGCATGATAACCATGGCCATATTTATCATGATAACTATGGCCAACATTTTCTAGTAACAAGCTATTGGAAAAGAAATTTGTAGAGATCTAGTTCGATATTAATAAGTTCATGAAGGCATATTTTGAAGCATTAACACATGTAGTTATTGAACTTCAAAATGACCTTTAAGTTTTGATTGAACAATGTAGTCAAAAACTAAATTATGCCTCTTTAAATCGCTGAGATTTTCTCCATTGAATAAGTGCTCTATAACTCATTAAATCCTGTACTATTAAACTTAAACAAGATTATAATTTTGTCATTTTGGAGAATAGCTTATGTGAGGAAGCTAAAAAGAAAGCTCTAGAACAAAATTAAAATGCTTGAACTACTACAAAACAAGAAGCTCATAGAATTGAAATTGAACTCTCTATTAGTGAGCTTATTAAACATGCCTTTGATGATATTGCTTCAAAAATTGTTGGTTGGTTTGAAGTGAATTAATTTCAACCAACATCAAAAGAAAAAATAAACATCCTTGTAGTTAATCCATTCTAGTGGATAATAATTATTCATTTGCAGCTAGACCACTTGCTCCTTGATCATGTTAGTTACCAACAAATGCCAATGCCTACTCTCAATAATATAGTAGGAATAGCAACCCTTTAAACTCCAATGTTTAATTTTAGAATCACGACTGGAAATGGAATGGGACGTTGATCAACACTTGGCATGTTATAGCCAATAATTTTTAACTATGAACGATGTGCACTTTGCTATACAAGAAAATTCTTATCAAAATTTTGGTCAAGGTAAGTGAGGATCGAAAACTTAGAAGGTGGCTTGAATAAGTTTCCCAAATCACAAGTTGATCAGCCATAAAAACCACACTCAAATTTTATGTAGTTCCCTACCTTGGTTATGTCCACACTTAGAGGGTAGAATCCTTGCACACCTCCAAACTTTGTTTCTCAAAAATGTGGTTTGAAGGGTACCACACCTTGTACAAGCTCTGAGCTTCACACGGGAGTGTTTTGTCACAGCGAAACCACTCAACCTTGTAAGGTCCTAAGAAGCTTAGAATGTGGTTTCAAGGATCTCACAACCTTTACAAAATTGAGCTCCGCTCTGGAGTGTTTTAATGCTGCACAAACACTCAATCCCATAAGATCCCCACAAGCTCAATGACAATGCATTCTCGCAAGAAACACATCAACCTTGCAGGGCTACTAAAAAGATATAAATAAAAACACAATGAAAAAGTGTAACTTAAATTACAGGCCCTTATACTTTGAAGCACAGTTCTACAAGTAATCAAGAAAATGATGTGACAAATGAAGTACACAAGTACAATAGAATATAATAGACAATAATAGCTTTGATGTTGACAATGCTTGCCTGATACTCAAGAATTAGAAGTCTTCTTATAGCATTGAAGTTTTCAAAAACATCTTGAAATTTGTGCAATGGTTACTTAACAGCTAGTGTAGATGTCTTTTTCAAAATTGGGATGTGTACTTCATATCTGCCTCAAATCTAGAGAGAAGTCTCTTTCTGAAATGGGACATCTCTGGGGAGATGTCTTCTTTCCAAAGGAGACACCTCCTATTTTAGGGAGACATCTTCTTGTGAAAGATTTCCTTTTGGCCAAGATGTCTTTTGTTCCTTGGAGATGTCATCTCAACATTTGAGCTTTAGTTCATGAGGCTTTCTCTCATTAATTTGGCTTCCTCTCAATCCCTGAAGCATCTTCATTGAGCTTGTAGTCTTCGTACTTATCTATGCTCTTATTTTGTCTCTAAAGTATCATGCTTCCTTGAGTCCTTGTTCATGACCTATAAATACAACATTCACAATAAATAGCCTTTGTTTTCCATTTTCCTTAAGGTTTTGACATACCAAAAGGTCAACAGTAAGAGCCATGGAAGAGAACACTGATGGTACAAAGGATGTGACAAAGGACAAGGACATAAACATGGGAGAACTCATACTCCAACTTAAGCTTTTCTCTAGATTTTTAAACACCTTCCATAATCTACATGCTTTTACCTTAATACTTTTTAAAAAGAAAATAACACTTCAAATTGAAAATAGAGTTTCCAACTTAGCCATTCATAAATTCTCCTCTTAAAATTTATCAATGGTAGAAAAGGGACTTTTTGGCATTGGAATAAAATATTTACCAAGAACACCTTCAATGACTCAACAACAAATCACCCTTGCATTCATATCTTTTGCAAGGTGTCTAAGATTATGATAATTATTTGGGAGATTAATATAATCTTATAAAATAACCTTAAATTATGGAGATATTCTTCTTCGCTTTGATCATATTTTAGAAAGTGCAAGAAGAAAGCTTCATCAAACTAGCCATTGGATTCTACCTTCTAAACCTAGAGAAGCGGAAATTGCAATTTTAATAGCAAGTGTGATTTTACTTGATAAATTGAAATATTTGAACAACACACAATACAAGCCTTTACCTTGTAATTTATTAGGTATGCTTAATAAATTACAAAAACATCAAAGCATCATTATAAAAATAGTAGATAAATACTTGGAACTAGTTATTTTGGATACCACCTACTATGTACAAGAAGCATTTCAACAACTTGAAGACTAGAATGTTTGTGAAGAAGTATCTTAAGTTTCATGATTTTCCATACAACATTAATTATGATGTATAACTGGAAAATACTCATTATTGCAACAATTTCAAAAACATCTACTTAAAATCAACCCCCTTAATGCTAGACCATGTGCCTTTTATATTATCTTGAAAATTCACAAATTAACTTAATCCACCTACAATTATATTGGATATATTCTTGAACTAGCACCCAAACTTCTTCATATATTTCTTTCATCCATTTTGATGAACCAACTTTCTCATCTAATAGATTCAACCACTTTCATCTAAGAAGTCAATAATTTAAATGTGCCCACAAATGTTATACTCTTCATATTTGACATGAAATCACTTTATCCAAGTATACCAGTAGTAGAAGGCCTAACAAATCTTATGCACATGATGAAAAATTACTTTACAATATTAGTGTATTCGCATCCATAACATAAGCAATTGGAAGAAACCATTTTCAACTTGGCAACCTTAGTCTTATCTTAGCATTATCTGGAATTTGACTCAAGAATTTTCTTACAAATATGAGGTTCTGCCATGGGTAGCAACTTTGTTATGATCTATGTTTGCCTATTTCTCTACTATTTGGAAAAGGAGCTATTCCAACAAATGAACTCCTAACATCTTCTATACTATAAAAGATACATTGAAGACGGCTTTGGATCATGAATAGGAACTAAGGAATAATTAAGTAAATTCTTCAATGACTATAATAACTAGTATCCAACTATCAATTTCTTTCCAATTATGTTATATTTCAAGATAAATATATTGAATGTACTATTTTTCAAAGATGAAGCATTTAGAAATATAGAAAAGCTAGTGATCAAATGTTTTCAAAAATCTCTAAATGCATGCTCTAAATCCTAAATCCTAAACCCATGGTCATGTCTCCATCCTTGGCCACATCCCCATCCTTGATTTGGTGTTTGAGTTCTTTCATGGCCACATTTCCATCTTTGGCCACAATCTCTATATTGTATGCATCCTCTTTCATGATCCATCCCATAGCTCTTGCCTTAACCAATATTTTTATAATAATTTCTTAATGGGGCAAATTACATACCATTCGTTGTTGAAAATTGTTGGTTTGGAACTTGTTACATCCCATCTAGAGACAGTAGGTATGGTCATTTTCTTATGAGTTATACATTACATGTGGAGTCCTAGTGGATTTTTGGGGATGAGTTAATGTATTTTATATGTTATGAGACTTCATTTTTATGTTACGATTACACTATCTTTACATGCTTAACTAACATGATTATGTATGCTAGCCCTATGTGATGTTGTTGGTAGGGGTGTTAGAATGGGGTACAAGAGCATCTATTCGGTATGCTTTTATGCTCTATGTGATTTTGGTATGTAGTCATTTGTATTATAGCACTATGTTACGTAATGTTCAGGTGTGGTTTTGGCATGTGAATGTGTAGAGTGTATGATAAGGATCTCGTAGGTTCAAACAGATTTTGATTTGGAGTGTCGGTGTGTTTGTTACACATGATTAAAGTTTATAGCATTAGTGACAGAGACAAAAAATGAAAATAACTTATGAAAATTATTTCATAAAAAAATAATAAATAACTCAAGTTAAAAACATAAAAACCAAAAAGTAAAGTAACATTAGCATGTGATGTGTGCTACCTTGGGTTGTATTTTTCATTTATTTTATGCTAACATAAGCATAAAGTACGTTGGCCTAAAACCTTGTTTTTTTCTTATTTGACCATAAGAGACCACCGCCTTTTTTTCTCACTTGCTGTTTTTTGTATACATAAACAGAAATGCATAGGAGTCTATTTTCTTTCGTTTTTCTTTTTTCTCTCTTCCTTTTCTAGATTTTGAGCCTTGTGGAAGCTTTTTGCTTATTCTGAACTTGGATTTTGGATTGCTGTGATCATATCTATGTGGGTGCAGAACTTGTTGAGAGTGAAACAAAGTCCTACTAGATTTTTAAGGATTTTCTCCTTGTTTCGGCCTTCTGCCTTAACAATTTTTAATTGGTGGGTTGTCTTTACCTTTTCCCTATATTTTTGTGCTAGATTAGTGTATATGATCATGCGATGGGGGCATGTGGGGAAGATGGCTCAAAGTCTAAGCTTAGGCATGTTATTTTGTATATTTTCCAAAAGTTGGTTATGAATTGTTTATTAATATATATGGGATGTATGGTATGATGGGAACTTGTGGAACATGATATGTGATGTTGATGAGCCTCGTATGATTGAAATATGCTACTTGTGAAGCCTATTGGGGCATGAGCATTTTTGGGCATTCCAATCCTTTTTGGTGGTACTTAATATTATTTAAATATTATTTTATTAATCAAACTTTTAACATGCATAACTTTGCTTCTAGGAGTCCGATTTAGGTAAAAATAGTATTGTTGGGATCATTTTGGGAAGTACTTTCTAATCATGGAATTAGTTTTCTCTTTAGGCACATATCATTTTGAAGATTATTCTAGTGGTCATTTGTATGGATGTATGTGTCTTTTGAGGAACATGATATTGTTTTGTCATATCGAGGTCTTCATGTTATTCTATTGCATCATGGTATTATTTTTATGGAATGACTGTAATTGTTAGGGGTGGATATGTGTGGTTACGTTGTTTGGGTATGTTGTGCTTATGAGCTATGTTGGCTTAAGTTAGCTAGACTATCTATATGTTTTTGCGACGATGTGTGTGATGGTCATTGGTGGGTGGTGCTAGCATGAGGGTGTGGACTGATTAGTGATGAGGCACCCTAAAGGTAGTATGGATTGACCTCCATTGTGATGCATTAGTGAAACTCCTATCTTAGGCCTCATCCTAAGAGTGGGAGAGCATAGGTGTGTTCATCCCTATGGCTGGTCCATGGCATAGGTGTGTTCATCCCTATTGCCAGTCCTCTAGAAGGCTAGTAGTTGCATGTCACAGGTTGATGGACCTTAGCACTAGTTGGATAAATAAAAACCTAATTAAGGGCCTGTAGGTAATGGCTAGAGACAGTACTCATGGTAGTGTTTCACATGCTACACTGAGCATAGATATCCTAGCAACCAAGTGGGCTATGTATGTGATAATATTGGTTTGTAAGTCATATCATTGAGAATAGGTGTTCTGTTTGGATTATGATTATGTGGATCATGGACTATTTATGGTATATCATGGGTATGATGACATGGGCATGATAGATGATGTTGAACTATGTCTTTGTCTATGCTTGTATGATAGTATGTTATCTTTATGGATGATATGGTGTGTTGTTTTAAGCATGCATGAGACTTGTAGTGACCAAAAATGTCAACGGCTAGAACACTGAGGGTTCATGGGTGCACAACCTTCCACCTTTGCGCAAGGGCCTTTGCTAGGAAATAGAGGCAGAGCACTCTAAATGGTCTTGTTGATCAAATAAGGACTTTGTCAGTTGTAACCGAGGTATCATGCACAACTAAGGGGTGGCATGGTTAGCCAAAAATGTGAGCGTTGATGGTGTTCTTGGTAGTACCACAGTTGGCTAAGCTTGAGTGTAGCAAGGTTTCTTGGCACAAGAATGGTGGTGTAAATATGCAAGAAAATGTGTAGAATAGTGAAAAATGCAAATGCGATGCTGAATGTCAAATAAAATGCTTAAAATGAAATGGAGGAAATGCTTAAAATGCAAAGAAGTTTGAGAGAAAGAAAGAATGGTACCACCCCAGATGGGAAGTGTAGCAATTACAACTAGCTTTGAGGAGGTGGGCAGTGTACAAACAAGCATAGTATAGCATAGCCATAGTCTTTAGGGTGTCCCAGGGTGAAGACTAATGTTTGACTAGAATGGATTCATGCCACAGTGCGGATTCAAAACAAAATTGAGACACAACACAAAAGAATATCCTATGATTACAAAATTGGTGGTGGTGGATCCTCCATAGGTGTCTTTCCCTTTTCTTGTGCTCTAGGTCTTAGGATTTGATGGCGTTGAAGTATGGCTTGGAGTTTCTCCTCTTGTAAGGCCTTGAGTGTCTTGGCGTGCGTGTAAGTTTGCGCTTGTGCCATAGAGGCATCCCAGTAAGCCTTCTCTTTTTCTTCACCACCTTTTTATTCTCTATGATTAATTTGGTTGGTTTCTTAGTTCTAAAGTTATCTAGCTACTCTGCGGGAACAAATTTCAAAGGGTCCCACTGTGTTGCTTGTAGGGTTACGAGCTGCTCTTGTAATTTCTTCACTTCTGCTTTTGCATGCTCGGCCCTCACTTCTATTAAGACCAGCTTTTCCTTTGTGGAAATGAGGTCTGATTGAATTACCATAACATCTTGAGGGATGTCAAATAGGGACGTCATTACTTGACCTGTTTGGAGCAATCGATCAAGTGCATCCTCATGTTCCGCAAGAGTCATTGAGGTTCTAGCCAAAGTTTGAGCATCCCGTGCTTCTATGAGATCTACTGGTGGCACCACAGGTACATTGAAGGACTCTTTGATGTGGTTCATGACCACTTCTATAGCTCCTGTGGCATCTTGGTGTTGCATGACCACCATGGTGGCCCCTTCACTAGTTTCTAATTGCACCTGGAAAGATGCCACGTTTCCTGAGATTTATTGTGATCATCTACTTTCCCCTCCTCCTATGTGAATGGATACTTCCCCCATTGTGCGATCCAATGAAATCGTAGGCTGAATGGCATCATTGATGATGCAGAAGAGGTTTGTGTTATCACGACTTCCCCAACTGACCATCTCAGCGATGGCCCTAAGATGGCTCATCAATGGTCTATAGTCTTGCGATGACTGTTGATCCTAGCCTATGCTAGACCCTGCTTCCTGTTGTTGGCTGGGACCCATGCCTGGAGGTTGACTGGGTCCTACAAGTTAAGTTGAATTTGGTCCAACCATCTATTCTTCTTCTTTTTCTAGTCCCAGCTCTTCGCCAGTGCTTTTTCTTGGAGCTAGTGCCTTTAGCAATTCAACATATGAAGCAGTCTAGGCTTTTCAGAGGATGTCATTGGTGTACCCTTGAATGCCGACATGTTAGCAAAGCTTTCTGATAAGACAAGGGAAAGGCAGCACCATTTTCCCTATCTTTCATTCCTCGAATCGCCTCAGGATCTTTGTTAAATATAGATGGGGCAGGTTAGTGTTAACCTTTTCCATCAACACTGCACATCCTCTAGCCGCATACGTTGATATTCTTTTCAGGCCCTTTATGGGCAAGATGTGATATGTTCCAATTTTGAAATAAACCCTCTCTTCTGTCATCAACTCACCAAATGTTTTATCTCTGCCATAAGCCTTCTCCAACCAATCCTTTTGCACATCAAGGTCTAAATGGGTGGATAACTGAGCAACTCTAGGCCTTGTATTCAGAAGGTTTAACACTTCCTAAATGGCCTGTGTGGAGAAGTCAACTGTCACACCACAAATATTAACCTTGGTGCCTTGCTCCCTATTGTGCCAAAATTGATATGTCTCTCCTAGGTACTAGGCACCGCTTTTAGAGAGGATAGGCAATAAGGGAGACCCTTTGAGGTGATCCCTAATGGCCTCAAGAGCGAACTCTGCAAATGATTCAAAGTTCAATTCCACAATCACCGCGTTGAATGTGGACTTTTCATGGATGGCCTGAATGCAATCTTGGGGCAACGTGAGCTGTTGTCCCTATTTAGGCGCTGCAGCAGCTCCTCCTTCTGCCTACCCAGACCGTCTGGTAGGAGGTTCTTCCACCTCTCCAAGATCATTTACTTCCACCCTAGGTAGGACCTTCCTGTTGTCCACATTTCAGGGCCATCTGCAATCACACGGGACCAAGTGTTAGTAAGGTTGTTTTTAAAGTTAGGTTATACCTTATTGCTTGCCTTAATTAATGATCTTATGTTATCACGTGTGATATTTCCAGAAAAATGTAATAATGAGTCTTGTGACTTAGGTGGTTTCCCATTTTAGTTTCCTAGTATACCTAGGAATTAAATGATTTTGAGGCACAATTATTCTAAGTGTTATAGTTAATTACGCTAAATTATGTCGTTTGGGCGATGATAAATTCCAAAAAAGTTAGGCACTTTTTGGCTGATGTCCCTCCCCCACGACTAAGCTAAACACTTCGGGTTCAAGCAAGTTCAAACGGAATTAACATCGGAGTACCACTGAGCGAGATATAGTTAGAAAAACAAGGGTCGCTTAATCGCAAGTTGGAGAGAAAAAATTCAAAATCTCCCCCATGTAAATGGCAAAAATGATGCTAAGTGTTGCGGGGGGGTGGGGGGGTTACCTATTTATAGGTTACAACGACGCGATATCGCGTACGTGATATCACGTCGCTAGTGATATGAGGCACAACAAAAATACCGAATTTTTGAAGGATTATTTTGAAATCAACATTGTAAATTGAGGACATTGGGCTATTATGAAGGAGTTCTAGGGTAATTCCATTAATTCGAAAGGCACAATTAATAATGATGATGGTGTGGATTTTATCAATAAAACCTTGGGTGGTAAGAAAAAGGTTATGTGATGGTTCATGGAAACATTGAAATTCAGAGGGCTAATAGTAAGGAAAGAATGTGATGAAAAATAAGCTGAGGGTGAGAAATGGTGTGTGTGAGCTATATCATAAGTGAAGATTACAAAAGCTTACATAAGTGGGTCCTCCCCAAAGCAGGTTCCAACCTATAATGCCCTTGTGTAATCACACTTAAAGTGTTCGTGGGCACGAGAAGGGTTAGATGTAATCCACACTAATTTCACAAAACACACACATGTAATTATCATTAGAATGAGATGAGAATTCTATGCTACACGAGACACAAGCTACTATTACATGAATAGTGAGATGAGAAGAACTATAGAAAGGAATCGTAGAGATTGGGACATGAGTTAACTAACCCAGGGCACAACGAATCCTATGTGTAAAGCATAATTAAGGTGTCATTAACCCGTCATTCCAAGATCAGGACCAAGTCCATTCCTCTAATCAGTGACATTGCATTATTTCATCTCATTATAAGAAACTATGAGAGTACCATAACAACAAGGCATACGATCACTTGGAATTTTGTTCAAGGGAGGAGTGATTTTTGTTTTGTGGCACTTTTCTTTTCATTTTTTTTCTTTCTTTTCTCTTTTTTTTCAATTGCTTAATACAGAGAAGCCGCCAACCTTTAGGCATGGATGCATGTCTTTCCAGTGGGACCCCCTAGCACAAAATAAATTTTTGAATGCCCTTTTGATTACTCTTACTCCCATTTTTCATTATATTTACAAGGATGTTAGCACAACCACGTTGCATGATAACTCTCACAGACATCACCAAAGAGAATCGACAAGTCCCCTTGATGTCACATCCTAATCATTCCCTCTTGGTCCATCCTTCTTCATTTTGGGTACAATGAACACAAAATTAATTTTAAGTTTCAAGAAATGTCAAGAATATCACTATACCCTCGAACAGAACCTCTTATTTGTAGAATGGATGAGTGGGTGTAATGGTCTCACTATCCACATAATTGATCGCTCGAGACTCAAAAACATAAAACACACCTCAACCAACAATCCACATGAGTGTTTTATTCATAGACGAGATTACTTACAAAAAAACGTAAAAGGACAAAAATACTTAAAAAGACAAAAATACCAAAAAGATAAAAAGAAGTTGAAAAATGAAAAACTGGAAAACAAAAATTGAAAAATTAAAGAAAATGAAAAGTGATTATTAATCCTTCTTGTTATTAGAATGGGGGATATCCCTCATAGCTAAATGGTTGAGGATGGCAAGGATTAATAATTGATGATGGAGATCCTTGCATGTTGGAAATATTTGGGTTTGGTCATATTTACCCCATCGGGTTTCACACACTTGATTATAATAAGCATAGTGGGGCAATTTATGTGATGTAGTTCCCAGATAACGAGTTGACCCACTATGATGTTTGTGACTGGAAGATGGTATGCAAGGATCGGGTTGTCGCTCTCCATTTCTATGTTCATTGAGCCGTGTGGTTGTTGGAGTGTTGGTTGGTGGCCTTGATGAAGTTACATGAGGTGTTGGATTCGAAGATAAGGGTGCACCACAGTGTGAGACTTGTGCTAAGTTGTAGGATGTAGTGGCCTCAAAATTGTGTTGTCTCTTCTAACAGTCATGTTTAAAGAAGGGACACTTTGGATGTCGAGGAGGCTTTTCACTGCTGTTGGCAGTAGTAGCACAAGTAGCGTTCGAAGGTTGTTGCTGTGGTGTAGGCACCTTGGGAATAGTTTGTGGCAGTGTAGAAGGAGGGAAAAATGAGAATGCTGAAAGTTAGAAGTATAGGGTGCATAAGGTGGTGGTTGTGTTGGAGGCATGGGTTGATAGTATTGAGGAGAATGGTACTGTGGTGAGATAAAGTGCATTGGCCCAGTTGGAGAAACAGGATGTTGAACAAGATAAGCGTTTGGGTTCGGATGATATGAAGGGTGTCCCTAGTTTAGGGGTGGTCTCCACCACGACTGGGATTTTTGCCACTGTGATTGAACATAGTATCTCTGCACAAACTCTGGATGTAACATATTTCCCCAATGCTCATGTAAATGTGACAAGATTGGGCATTGGCCCTTGGGGTGATCGTACAGGCATATGTTATATTCATACGTATGATTGGCAGTTGAGCTCTTATTTTCCTTATCCCTTCTTTTTGATTGTCTAATGTTTTTGCCTACTTCTTGGGTTGTCAAAACTCTATCTCCAATAATGTTGATAAATTCTCCACACTTTTGATACGTCCATTCCAACATCTTATTGATCTTTGCCTCGACTTCTTCTAATTGTTTGTTGTATTAGCAAAGATGATGTTTCCACCTTGAGATTGGTTGATTTCTCCTTTTTATGATTATGGATCTTCGTTAAGTTGAGATTTTGGTCCTATTGATGTTTTTCAACACTCTCCCATCTAGTCAATTATCCTTCTTCTTTTGCTACCCACTTAATAAGCTCTTGGACTTGATGGGTTCGTAGCTCATATAGTTGACCTTGGGCATACATCCCAAGGGTCTCTCTTGTTTCATCACGAAGCCCATCAATGATATGGTACATTAGCCTTTCCTTGGAAAACCCATGGCCTGGACAGTTGTTTAACAATGCATAATATCTTTCTAAAGCCATGTCCAAGGGTTCATGTTGTGCTTGTTTCTACTCTTGGATTTGTTTTCTCAAGGCCGACACTGTTGTGTAGGTTTGATATTTTTTGTTAAATACTTCTACCATCGTTGACCAACGTCGTATTGAATTTGGTTTTAATGATCTATACCATACTTTTTCTTGGCCAACGAGTGTCATAGGAAAGAGATTAAGTTTTTGCCACCCATTATCAATGTTATTCCATGTGCAGGCATCGTAGAAGGCTAGTAAATGTTGTTGCGGATCTAAGTCATAGCCTCCTGAGAAATGGGGAAAGTTGTTTAAATCAATCCTAGGTAGGCGGCTCTATTTACGATGCCTACGGGAGATTCAAACAGCCTCTTGTATTGGCGTTAGGCTCTTAGTGGCTAGCAGGGGTTCATAATCACTGAGTAGGTTGTGAGTTTGTAAGTTGGGATGATGTTTCCTTTGTTTATGTTGGCATTCTTGATTTTCTTTGTGAACTCAATTTTTAGTTTATGATGATCCCTTGAAAGATAGTCATTCGTGTCACAATCTGATGTTGAAGANTACCTCTTGAATTACAGGTCCCATCGCTCCATGTAATCCTCTTGAGCTTCATTGATGAGGCCCAAAACAATGAGTTGAGAATCATTAACCTCAACTCTATAGAGGAGGAGTGCATGCAAATGCTTGATCACATCGAATGGTATCAAGAGAAGCAATGGCAAAAGCATCACCATAATCAGCATTAATGACGAATCAGGAGAGGGGATCTAGTCCTCAAGGTCATTCGTGAACCCATAGATAAATTCTTAGCCAACTAGGAAGGACCTTTCTTAATCACCAATGCTTATGATAATGGAACATTCAAGCTTGCTGATCTAGATGGCCATGAGTTTGCTAATCCGATCAACCATTCATATTTGAAGTTGTACTATGCCTAGTACGTAGTACCACATCAATGATAAAGCAAGGTATGTAAGAGTCCACTATGCCTATAAACTAGTACAAAAAGTCCGCTATGACTATAAATTAGCATAGAGAGTCCGCTATGACTATAAATTTGCACAAAGCATCTATTATGATGTTAAACTAGCATAGCGCATCTGCTATGACTATAAATTGGCATAGAGTGTCCACTATGACATTAAACTAGCATAGTGCATCTACTATGATGTTAAATTGGCATAACTCATCCTTGGGCTATTGATGAGTCATGAATTTGTTGGCTATGATATCGCTGTTGGGATATCATAGCCATGATATCGCATGGGTTGCGATATCGCAACCTTGATATCACATTAGCCGCGATATCGCATCAGCCGCGATATCACATACGTGATATCACGGCCTGCCGCAATGTCTATAAATAAGAGGCGGATTTCCTAGTTTTAGGCAGCTAGTTTTAGTCCCTTAGTAGAACTTTGGCAGTTTTACCCTTCCAGAGATAGAATATTTTCCAGTGTCTGCCCGCAGTGTGGTGATTGTAATTGTACAACATCCTTTATTTGAGTGTGAAGTACTTGGCCATGCACATGACCAAAAATAAAGATCGAGATTACTTCATCATTACAGCATTCACTTAGATTAATTATTTAATTAATTGTTATTTACTGCTTTCCTAGTTAATCTCTCTCTCTCCCTTATCTCATGTTAAAACACGGAATGAGTACAACTTGATTACGANGATGAGTTATGCCAATTTAACATCATAGTAGATGCACTATGCTAGTTTAATGTCATAGTGGACACTCTATGCCAATTTATAGTCATAGCAGATGCGCTATGCTAGTTTAACATCATAATAGATGCTTTGTGCAAATTTATAGTCATAGCGGACTCTCTATGCTAATTTATAGTCATAGCGGACTTTTTGTACTAGTTTATAGGCATAGTGGACTCTTACATACCTTGCTTTATCATTGATGTGGTACTACGTACTAGGCATAGTACAACTTCAAATATGAATGGTTGATCGGATTAGCAAACTCATGGCCATCTAGATCAGCAAGCTTGAATGTTCCATTATCATAAGCATTGGTGATTAAGAAAGGTCCTTCCTAGTTGGCTAAGAATTTATCTATGGGTTCACGAATGACCTTGAGGACTAGATCCCCTCTCCTGATTCGTCATTAATGCTGATTATGGTGATGCTTTTGCCATTGCTTCTCTTGATACCATTCGATGTGATCAAGCATTTGCATGCACTCCTCCTCTATAGAGTTGAGGTTAATGATTCTCAACTCATTGTTTTGGGCCTCATCAATGAAGCTCAAGAGGATTACATGGAGCGATGGGACCTGTAATTCAAGAGGTAAAATTACTTCATACCCATACATAAGGCTATATGACATCTTACTTGTTGTTGTTTTGCATGTGGTGCAGTAGGTCCATAGTGCGTAGACCAGCTACTTGTGTCATCATTGTTTGCTACTGCTAAGCATCTTTTTAGAAAGTTGATGAGGACTTTGTTTGTGGCCTCCACCTGCCCATTTTCCTACGGGTATTATGGCAATGAGAAGGAATGCTTGACACCAAGGTATTCATAGAAGGCTTTAGTTTCTACATTGCTAAATTATGGCCCGTTGTCTATTATGATGGTCATGGGTAGGCCAAATCGGGTCACTATATTATTAAGGATGAATTTGCAGACCTGATGTGATGTGGTTCTCCTAAGGGGAATGGCTTCAACCCAATTGGTAAAATATTCAGTTACAGTTATGATGAAGCTATGTCCTACAGAGGACTTAGGCATGATGGGCCCTGTGATATCCAACCCCCAATGTTGGAATGGCCATGTGATTTGCGTGGTGTGTAGTTCAGTGGGTGGCACGTGCATTAGGTTGCTATGTCATTGACACACATTGCACATCTTGACCTTGGAAATGCAATTGCACTCCATTTAAGGCCAATAGTAACCTAAGCATCTAATTTTTGATGCTAATGCCATGGGTGTTATGTGGCCTCCACACAGTCCCTCATGGACTTGATTAATGATCATTTGTGATTCATTGTCACTAATGCAGGTTAACAGTATGCCATCGTAGGATCTATGACATAATGTATTGTCACCTATAATGATGTACTATCATGACCATTTCTGCACTGCATCCTTCTAGGCAATGGTTAGATATTGTGGAGGCTCATCCTATTGAAGGTATGACTTGATGTCATCATACCACTCTTGCGCATGAGCTGTGCTTGCTGTGGCTATAGATGAACATTAGTTACTTGCGTGATAAGTTCATTGTAATCTGTTATTGAGGTAGGCAAGGCATGAAACATGTTAGCTGCAATGTTTAAGGCTAATGTGGCTAATGCATTGGCAATGGCATTTTTATTACGAGGAATGTGTTGGATATCTGTGGTTGCAAACCATTAGAGAAAATGCTTTGCCAAGTCACAATAAGATTGTAAGTGTTGTGCTTTACAAGCATAAACCTCTATAACTTGGTTGATGACTAACTATGAATCGTCTCAAATCTCTAGGTTTTGGATTCCTAGGTCATGCGCTACTATAAGACCTTTAAGGAGACTTTCATACTTTGCTACAATGTTAGTGCAAGGAAATGTAAAGCGATAAGCAAAGGGTTAGATCTTTCCATAGGGAAACATGGTTACTATAGTGGCACTACCTCCTTGGGAGGTTGAAGTATCATTAAAGTGTAAAATTACCTTAAAGTTGGCAGGTACTTGGATTATACTACTAACATGCTCATCTAGGAATTCCAAATCTATTGTTGCTTGATTGTTTACTGGTAAAGCTGTGAGTTATGCAACTATTGCTTGACCTTTAGTTGATGCTTATGCTATGTAGGTCAAACCAAACTCCATGGTTATTTCTTTTCACAATGTGATTTGACTACTTTCATAAATGTTTGTTGTAATTTCCCAGAGTACATTACTTTTGTAGATGACGTTTACTTGGTTGCAGAAGAGATAATGCCTCCACTTATTAAGTGTAAAGACTAAGGCAAGATAGTTCTTTTTCACATCATTCTATTTTGTTTCATGGGCCACTAACACATGGCTTAGGTAGTATACAGGGACCTCTGAGCCATCGTCTCGCTTTTGGCAAAGTAGAGAAGCGATGGATGTGTTAGAAGTTTTAAGGTAGATGTAAAAAGATTTATCTCCTTGTGGAGGGTAAACTATCGAAAGCTAAGATAGCTCCTATTTAAGATTGTCAAATGCCTCTTGGCATTGAGCTGTCCACTCAAAGTGGACTCCCTTTTTGATCAAATGTTGCATTGGCTACAACTTATCAGTCAACTGTGTGATAAACCAACGTATGAATTGTAGTCTGCCTTGTAACCCACATAGCTCCTTAAGGTTAGTGGGTAGTGATAAGTTGATGATGGCCTTAACCTTATTGAGGTCTATGTGTATGCTTATTTTTGATACCATGAAACTTAGCATGTGACCCATCTTGACATCGAAGACACACTTCTTAGGATTCAACCTAAGGGCATATCTAAGGCAACGTTTGAGTGCATGGTCTAAGTCATCTACATGGTCATGTATCATTTTTGACTTAACTACTATGCTATCAACATAGTCATTAAGCAAGTCTAACAAGTAGTCACTAAAGATGTACATCATGATGCATTGGTAGGTTGCTCCTACGTTCTTTAGTCTAAAAGGCATCATTATGTAGCAAAATGTACCCCATGGGTTCATGAAGGTTGTACTAAGTTGGTGCTCTAGGTTGATCCAAATCTGGTTGTATCTAGAGAACCCATCCATGAAGGACAACAAGGCATGACTAGCTGTAGTATTAACTAATTAATCCATACTAGGCAATAGAAAATCATCTTTGATGGTGGCCTTGTTCAAGTCTCGAAATTCTATACAAAAGTGTATGCATATATTTTTCTTAGGTACAACCATGATGTTGGAGACCCAATCTATGTAGTTAACTACTCAGATGAAACTAGATTTGTAGAGCTTGGTGATTTTATCAGAGACTACCAATGCCACCTCAGGCCTAACCTTACAAGCTTTTTGTTTAACTAGTTTTATGCGAGGATCGAGGATGATATTGTGCTACACTATGTGAGGATATAGGCTTGGCATGTCCTTGTAGGACCATGAAAATGCCTTGAGGCTCTAACAAGGAACTAAGTTTTAGTGTCTTTACCTTGCCATTGAGTGTCACTACAGGGAATTCAACGAGGGGATCCTCAGTGACTTCACCTGCCTCTAGATCAAGAGCCCTAACTAGATGTTAGGCCAATCTAGCAGTGCTTCTATGGATGTTACGTAGTCATCACAGGCTATGGGCTCAAGGCCTAGGCATTGGACATTGATGCATCTAATGAGGCCACTATGAGGTCCAGTGAGGACCAAGGGTGAATGAAGATACTTGTATGTGCTTATGTTGTAATCTTGTGATATATCCTGCAAAACAACTAGAAAGAATGTTAAGCCACACCTATCTTAATAGAGCCAAAGTGCATAATATGAGGAAAGCAATGTGATTACTAATTGCTTAAACATGCAAGAGTGAGCATTAGAAAAGCAAGCGTGCAAGTTGATTTTGGGCCTCGGCAGGCCATGGATTGCTAGTTTAAGATCTTAGTAGACTATGATTTTCTAATTTAAGGTCTTAGCATACCATGATTTTCCAGTTTAAGGTCTTGGAAAACCATGATTTACTAGTTTAAGGTCTTAGCATACCATGGTTTGTGCAAGGTGCATTGGTTTAAGCTAGGCGAAGAGTGTCTAGAACATGGAGTTGGGTTGGGCATTCACTAGGCAACCAAAAAAATCTCAAAAATTTTCTAAGTCTAGGATTGTTAGAAAAAATTTAAAATTTTTTCTAACTATAATTGCTATGCTCTTCCATTGCTATGCTCTCCCCCTCTTACTGTGCTCCACAAGAAACTTAGGAAAATTTGCCTAAGTGTGGGAGCACCAATGTAGTAGGTGGCATATTTAATTACCTTGGGAGGGTATATATGCATGATTCACTAAGGATAAACTATCATTTTTTAAAGTGTGAATGAGGAGTTACAAAGTGTAGTGCAGTTTGAAGTGATAGCCAGAGTGTAGCAAGTGGAGTGTAGTGACCAAAGCATAGCACCAAAATGATGCACCACAGTGACCATTGACACCTCAGACTTGCCAATGTGGAAGAGGGAATGTGAGCCCTAGAACACTTGCCATGGGTGTAAGTAGAGGAGAGGAGAGTGCCACTGACTGCTAGGTGTGCTTGTTATACTTGTCTCTCTATGTACTATTTTTTCTTCACATTTTGGCCTTTCTTTCTTATGTTGGGGTTTAGGTCCTAGGGCAACCTACCTTGGCAGGGACCACCACTACTTTGGCCATCTTGGCAGTTGCATCCAAGGGAAGAAGGTGCACATGGGTTGTGGATCTATGTTGATGCATCAGATTCTTTATTTTGAATGCTTGCAGTGAATGGGATAAGGGACAATGTGTGGGCTATGAGGGATTTGCTATGTTTGAGGGACACAACACATGGGGGAAAGGGAGAGGAAAAAGAAACGAGGGTTTTCCCCTAGTAGTGAACTAGGATTTTCCTCTCTAGGGCCACACCATGTGGAGGATAGAAAATGGGGTGAAAATGACCATGGCTAGGGTGTGCATGGCCAAGGTTCCTTCGTTCCCCCTCTTTTTTTTATTCTCTGTTGGTACATGGCAGAGGGCAATGGTGGATTGGGGCAAGGGTTATGACTAAAAATAGCTGTAGCTAGGGGATAGGATTCTTCCATTGCTTATTTTATGATGTGGGGGCACTGCAAGGTAAGGGAAAAGGATTGCTTATTTTATGATGCGGGGGTAATGCAGGGCAAAGGGCAAAGGGAGAGTTAGGTGTCATAGGGACACATGGGGAGAAGGTCATGGGAACAAGAAAAGGGAAAATGGTATAACCATAGGGGCGATGGCTGAGGGAGTGAATGGCGCCAGGGAGATCACCAAGGCCACAGCCATGGTGAGTACCCTAGCACATGTTGTCAATGCACAATGACACTGAGCGGTGTGGTGAAAGGGACATGTTGATGAAAGCTCAGGTGTTGGCAACTACACTCCCTAGAGAGCATAGTGAATACTTTGTCAAAATTAGTTATTTTTCAGATGCAGTGGGATGCTACACTTATGACAGTTAGAAAATTTTTTTGTTAATTTTTACTCATCTTGGGGCTATGCTCCCTGGGGAGCGTAGTCGATGGTTGGAAATTTTGGTGATTTTTTTGCTACCCATAGTTAGAATTTTTCTTGAATCCCATGCTACACTACCCAGAGTTAGAAAAATTTTGAAAAAATTTTGAAAAAAATATTGCTAAGTGCAAAACTAGAATGCCAAATGTGGAAAAATGCTAATGGTAAGAATGCCCCATGTGAAACAAAATGCTGAGTGCATGAAAACTATGCCAAAGGGCTAATTTTGCAAATTGAGCATACAAATGCTAGAACATGTAAACTGTGTTGGTGCAAACAGTGCAAATGTAAAATAAAATGCTAATGCTAAGTTAATGTTGTACCCCAGTGAGCACTGAACATGTCAAATGTGTAATACCGTTCTATACTCAAGGGGCCCCATGAGGGACCTGAAGGATTTTGTTTCTAAGTTATGCTATTTTAAGCTAAATTTGCTAATTGTTGCTAAGTGTAAGTTAGTTTTTTATGCTAAAATGAAATCTATTGTGTGCTAATGTTACATTCGTTTATTATCTTGCAGTTGCAAGATGCTACTGAAGCCTATCTAGTGGTTGTGGAGCTCATCAGCATCCTCTCCTGCATTAGCGGGCCCATGCCCAACATGCCTATGCCTGACATGAAGTTAGGCCATCAGGTGGTGTGGTTTTGGCCAAGGGTATTCAAATTCTTGGCTTACCTGCTACAACACTTTAGTGTGATCATGTGGTTACACTTGGTAGTGGAGGCTACAAATGCCATCACCGAGACATCGTTGGTAGGGACAAACCAGGACATACTACGATTTATGTTTGATGAGCCCATGACTAGTGGTGATCAAGCAAGTGGCTAGAGGCTAGGTCCCAGGAGCATTTGTCCCTTAGCTAGGATCTGGAACATGCTAGAGTTCTCTTGTTGTAACAAGAGGAACATCCTTTTCATTACCATGCGCATAAATACAATCTTCCAGAACCCACCTGGTACTATATATTGTGTTGAAGGGTAGGTGCTCTTGATTTTTGTTATGTCTCATTCTCTTTGACCATGCTAGATTTACTAACTATTGATTGCGTATGTCTAATGCCAGGTTTAAAGTTGATGACAAGGGACTTCACAATGAGATAGGGGCTCTTTCTTTAACTCGTACCACACTAGCATTATTTTCTTCTAGTTTAAGCTTTTGAGAGGCAGTTATTGAACAGGTGGGGGAGGATTTAGAGAACTACCCTACCTAGTACCCGAAGGCATTTGAGTAGTGCCAAACCTATGATTGGCTTAATGAGGGATGTGTTAGCTCTAAGCCTATCTTTGGAGAGCTTGTTATGCCACCACTTGCATTATGCACACTGTTTGTTCCATGTGAGTATTCGTTATGTTGGCTTGACTTCTATTGCTTGTTCTCATGCACCCATTAATTACATGATACTAACATTTCATTTGCCTATGTTATAGCTATTGTTACTTCAAGAGAGGTAACAGTGATTGCCACTAGCTATAATGGGGCCACCCTCATTATGAAGTATGGTGATGTAGAAGGGGTGTAGGAGTGGTTGTGCCATAAGTCCTCAAAGGCTTTGACTGGTTGGCTTGTGCATGCTGGGTTGATGGACCTTTTCTTGGCCCTTATCCCAAGCACACTAGTGGTCGAGATTGTGATCATTGTTGACTCCTTTAGCCATGATGCCTGCTGCTTTGTTACTTGCATGCATGGAGTGAGGGTAGTCTTGGACCTCAGCAATGCCTTCTTTGCTAACTTATTTGGCCTCCCCTCTAAGGACCTATCAATCATTAACAAGCCCAACTAAGAGGCAAACTAGAGAGAGGAGATTGAAGAGTGGCTGGGGACCACTCGCTCTTGTAAAGGCATCATGGTTGGGAACATGCATGTGCCTGAGGGCTGGAGACTTTAACCTCTTCTCCATGCTTGTGCCTTTCCTTAGCTACTCTCCCAAGGAAAGGTCCTTGGGGTGGAGTAGGCATGGATGATATAGGAGGTCATAGAGGATGGAACCAAGTTTAACTAGGCCTCCTCCATTGCCACCAGGCTACAGGCAGAGATTACCAGGCTTCATCACAATGTTCATGCGAGGTCTCACTTTCACTTTGCATTCTTCGCAACCTATCTGTGAAGGCTTCCAAAGTTTCTGGAGATTAGGGATAGTGGGCATTAGGTTATGCAGGATCACAAATAGTTGTCTAAGCCATGGATTAAGCATTTTTTCACCACCACTCACACACAGGACCCTCCAGAGGGGATTGAGAAGTCATATTGAGTTATGATGACGGCACATCTAGGGAGGTCACAGTCACCATATTCCCATGACAGCATAGGTGAGGGTCCACCAACTCTTGTTAGGGATGCAAAGAAGATGGAACAATATATTGTAGAGCCAATGGGGTCCTCCAAGGTAAAAATTAAGAGGCCACACCCAACAAAAGAGACCCCCTGTAGTTGGACAAGTAGACGTCAAGAAAGTCCACCTCAAGATACCCACACTCTATTCAATGGTTGAAGGTTAGTGTACATCGTAGATGTATTTGGCTTATGTGTTTTTTGTTTTTTTTGTTTTTTTTATTATACTATGCTAATATTGCTATGTCATGTGAGTCAGGCAAGAGGGCTGCTAAGGAAGCAGCGATGATGATAGCAGGAATGATAGACGTGACCCCTTCCTAGGTTGATGAGGAGGTAGCTCATAGGGGAGAGCCACTAGAGGCTTCAGAGATCTTCCACCAGTTTGATGCAGAGGGGTTGTTCCACTTTGAGGGTGACTTTGCCAACCTCTTTGATGGTGTGCAGCTGGGAGATCCACCTATGCTGAAATCTGATGGTTTGCTCGATGAGCACTTAGTGTTACTACCTACTCTTGCCCTTTTCTTATAAACATTTAACTACTCAGTTATCACTAAGTATTACGTTGTGTTTGTATTGAAGTCTCAGACCTTCCTACCAATGATCCACTACCAGTTCCTACCCACTACATGAAGTCATGGGCAGAGACACTGGATAAATTCACCTTTATGGAAGACATCATGGAGGACATGGTGGACGGCATACAGTAGGTGGATCTCAAACTCAGTATGTGTATCATCTTGCTTGAACTATTTTACTACTTTTGTACTTAGTATATTGGTAATATTAATTTTTTCATTGTGTGCTAATAGGCTCTACGCTTCGTTGGGATCCAAACTAGGAAGCTCATGTGGATGTCATTCCTGAGTATCCCCCCAAGGTGGAGCAGGTGCCTCATCATGTGTATGAGGCTATGAGCATGTGCATGCTTTCCAATGTGAAGGCGTTGTGGACCTGTAGGCACTCAAATGAGCACCTATAGAAGCACGTGCATTAGCTCCAGGATGTAGTGGCGAGCCTAACCATAAAGAACAAGGATCTCTAGTTCCATTATGATTTTTTGTTGGCTTAAGCATAAAAGGATGGTACCTGGAAAACATCAGAGATAGATTATGTCATATACCAGTCAGTAATCCAAGGTAAGAATGAGGCTACTTAAGAGATCATTGAGCAATGGTTGTATATGGATCTACTCTCCTGGAAGAATCAAGAGTGGAAGAGCTTTAGCGCTACGGTGTGCAAGTGGTGGCATACACAAAAGAACCACAAGTGCCACTACAAGTGGAACTGAGACATGTACCTACATCTACTCAAAGATGAGTCTGTGAAGGCTCGTTGGCTCGAGATGTTCACTGAGGTGATCAACTAGAGCTAAGCCTTTGAGTTGTTTGCTCAGCATACAATGGTTAATGGTTCCCCAGGGTGAGAGATTACCCTTCCTTTAAAAGAGACTTCTATGACCAACTTTTCTACGCAACCTCCTACATGGATCACTATGGAAGAGGAAAAAATCATTGTAGATGTTGACCTTGGCCACAAGGATTGGATGCAATGATCAAAGGTTGAGATCCTCTAAAGCTTGGAGGAAGGCCTTGATAGATTGCCTCCAAAGTCTGATGCAGGATCCTCTCGAGTTAGTTTTGTTTTTACTTTTTATACTTTTTATATGTCAATTTTGTACATTAATTTTTTATTGTAGTTTTGCACTTGTTGATTAATTTGTTGTTTTGCATTGTTTTGAAATAGGTACAAGGTGGTAGCGTAGGCCCCAGTGGAGCAACAGAGGGGGAGAAGGAGGAGTTCCAACCCCCGCTAGACACCACTGGCTGAGCCAACCTAATGTAGCCCTATTTTTCGGTAATTTTGTGCTTTAACCATTTTTCCACATAGCCATGCAATGTACTCCTACTAATATAGATATAAGAAAACTTATACTTTTTGCAATGAGAATTGTGTGTGAAACTTCATGTTTATTTTGCTAACTATTTAATGTAAATAATGCAACTAGTTAATGTGATTAAGCCTCTTATGGATCCCATGAGAGTTTAAGGCCATGGTGGAAGGGCCATTGCTAGTTTAAGGTCATTTCAAGCCATGGTGATTGCTAGTTTAAGGCTATTTTAGACTGCAAATAAAAGGAAATGGTTCCTAGTTTTGGGCCATGGCAGGCTACGAAGTGCCAATTTTAGGCCATGGCAGGCCATAGACTAGTTTAAGGCCTTTTCAAGCTATGGTGATGCAAGAAAGGTTGCCAATTTAAGTCCATGGTAGGCTGTGTAGTGGAAGAAAGATGTTGCCAATTTTAGGCCATGGCAGGCCATGCACTAGTTTAAGGCCTTTGTGGGCCATGGGCTAGTTTAAGGCCTTTTTAGGCCACATGTTAGTTTAAGGCCTTTTCAGGTAGTGTAATTTTTTTCTTTTTTTCTTTTTTGCAATTTTAGTCTTATAATTTTTATGTGTTTTTGATGCTTTTCTAATGCATAAAGAGACTAAATGAAAATGCATAAGCAAAAGAAGTGAACACATAATAAAGCAAATAATGTAAAACACAAGAAACCATGCGAAATGTATCTATGTAAATAAAAGGCTAACAAGGCATGAAAAAAGGTTAAGAGCAAATAGGCACCTAACACATACTGCACCAAGGGAGTACCTTAGTCATGTAGTTGCTTCCTAACCTAATGTGGGTTAGGGGGTGCATAGGGCCTAGGAAGCATGAGGCGATATTCACCTATACCTCCATCGTTGACTCTTTTGGCTCTTCAAGTGAGTCTATTGAACAAGGTTGACTCTTGTTCTCCATGGGCAGCATGTCATCAGGGAACTCTACCTCTAACCTTTGGTCTATGTCAACATTGTTGATGGTGGAAGGAACTGAGTTATCACCATGTATGATCACTTCTCAACCTGCGTATAGAAGGTGGTTCTCTTCATGAATGGGTGAGGAGACAACTCATAATTGGGCTAGCTAGGGCCTTCCCAAAATTAGGTTGAATCTAGGCATCTCCTTGATGATAATGAATTCAGCCATAGTGGAGAATTTCTCCCTTTCCACGAAGGCTATTATGACCATTCCTTTCACAATGACGCGTGACCCGTTAAAGGACTTGAGGCATGTCATGTTTGTGGCCTAGATTTGGTTACCTAGACTAAGTTTGTTAATAATTAAGAATGGGATAACATTAGTCATTGCCTCATCATCGATGTGTACCCTACAAATCTTGCATTGCCCCATGCATATGGTTATAAACATCGACGTAGTGATGACCTACCCCTTTTTAGGGTTGACCTTGATTACCTCATTACGAAACACTGGAGCCCTTGGACCTGATTCTTGTGGCGAAAGGGGAAGCATCACAGCATGGATGGCTTGTTCATTCACTGGGATGTCCTCTTTGATAGGAATGGAGGCTAACATGCAAACTAGTGCTTTGTGATGAGTAGAGGAGGTCATCGCTAAGTTGTATAGGCTCAAGATTATATTTTTTTGTTTAAGAGCCTACTTGACTTGTGCCAATGCATCTAAAAATTCCTTACCACTATTAATTGCCTTGTTGGCCTTCATCTCCTTCATGCAATACAAAAGTTAGATCTCTTGGGGAGGGGATTTGGGCTTATTTTGTTTTACCTACCTGCGAGCTTTAGTGCTCAATTGTTAATCACTTGTGGTAGCAACTTCGGCTGATGTGGCCATAGGAACAGTAGATAAAGGGACAGCCTTAGATGGACCTAAAACCATGTGTTCCCTCATCATTTAGTTGGTGAGATGGTCATTTGGCCTCCTAGGCTACCACCTTAACTTCTTGGTGTTGTATGTAGGATGAGGCCTCAGGTGAGCAATGCCTACTGTAGTGCCCACCATCAGACCTAGCGAAGGGTCCACATGTTGTGGAACCCTAACGAAAAAAGATGTCTTGGTTGCAATTGCCACAACATGCTGTAGGGCATCAACCAGAAAGGGTATCATAGGCATCTGAGGTGGTTCTCTAATAACAAAAGTGATCCTTGGACTAATTGTTACCGAGGAGGCCCCAATGCTATCAGAGGACACATGAATCACAAATGGCTCTCATGCTAGTCCTATGTCATCATCAATGCTAATGGCATTGATGAAATAGCCTACACCACTTGCATTGAGAGGGTCTTTGTAGACCTTCATTGATTAATTTTCTAGTTAAACTAGGTTCATCAAATCAAGAACCAGTTGGCCTTGGTCAATCATGCACTATATGTTATCCTGTAAGGCCATGCAAAAATCCATGTTGTGGCCAAGTAATTGATGATAACAGCAGAACTGGTCCAACCTGAAGTCTTTGGGGACTAGAGGCTCATCTATGTGGTTGCTAATGGGTTTTTGAGGACTTCGTAGTAGCGGTCATGACACATGTGAGCATTGTCAAACATTTTCTTGTACTAGATGCACCCAGCATTAAGCAACTGACCCAATAGTTCTGATGGCTTGATGGGAAACATTCTATACTTTGAGTGACACTTGCACTCAAAGTTTGGCCTTGGGGTAGCTATTCCATGGTCATCAATAGTGTGGGTTGCTTGGTTTCCATAGTGCCAAAGCTGGTTGTCTTGTTGTTGGTCAGGGCTTTGGTTGCCTTGGCTGTTGGTTTGGCATTGTTCAACTTGGCCTCATTGGCCACCGCTATAATGGTTGTTGTTGCCTTGGCCTTCTCCTTTTCTTTCTTTGCATGTGCATTCTTGTAGGCCACACAGGATAGATCCTTACTGGCTTTAGCCGCATCTTGAATGCTCTTCGTTTAAGTGAATGCTTAGCTCAGGGAGTGTGGGACAAGATAGTATAGTTTTGACTTAATGAACTCATTTGCTGCACCTTTGAAAATGGCCAGTAGGTGAGTTTCCATGATAGGCTCACCATTTTCATTAAGTGTAGTGCTCCATCATTGGATAAAATTTTGAACAGGCTCTAAGTGGCCCTACTTGATTTGCATAAGTTGGTCCAAGGTTGCCTCGGGCTTTAGGTTGTACTTAAAGTGAGTGAGAAATTGGCTAAGCAAATCCTCCAATGAAAAAATGGAGGCCCTGGGGAGCACTTGGTACCAATCTATTGCCTTGATGGTTAGGAACATGGCAAACACACAAATGATTGCATGCAGTCACTCCAGCAACAAAAGGCACTTGGATCGAAAGGTCATTAAATGGGCATGGGGATTTCCTTCATCATTATATTTGGTGAACTAGGGAAGTTGGACGCCAGGAGGTAAGGTCAGTGATGGGACAATAGGACTAATGGGATCATCCTAGTAGAAGTACATCACTTGGACCATATCAAAAGAGGTGGCCTTAAGTTGTTTGACCTCTTCAGTGAGTGTCTGAATGAGCTATAATGCTTGATCCAAGCTCAGTGTGGGTGCAACAAGTTGCATCAATTATGCAACCTATTGTGCTATTGGTGTGGTTCACAGCCCCACCATAGGCTATGCGACCATGTAGGATGCTTGTTGTACTACTATAGAGGATATTGTGCATGCTACTGTTGCATGTGTTGTGCCTAGGGCATGAAGGCAAGACCCTAGCACGTGGTTGTGGCTTGGGCTATCATAGGGGACACCACAAAGAGAGGCAAGATGTAAAATTCCTAACTTGTATGTGGCTGAGACGTTAACACTATGTGCACGTAAGGCTAGGTTGGCATCATAGATACCAACATAGAGGATTGCATAGACTATACTAATACCATGAAGGATAGGGTGATAGATGGTCCTACACCTTGATGCATATGCACTTGATGGCTTGCCATAATAGGCATAAGCCTAGGTGTTGAGAGGGGGGATGTTGTTGCCTCAAAGATGGCAAATGGTTGAGACTATGAAAGAATGACATTAGAGGTAGATGGAAAGAAAGAGACATAGAAGGGATTCTCATTCTCTGAATTAACCTTGAATTCCCCTTTCCCATCCTGCAGAGGCTCCTCATAGTCAGTTGTTGTGTCATGCTCATTTGACCCACTCAATTGAATGAGTTGGTCGAGCATCCACCAAAAAGTCTCGATGAGGGGGATGAAATCATTAGGGGCAAGGGGGTACTCCCTCCCATTCCTATGTAGAAGCTCATAACCCTACTTTACATCTAGCTCTTGCCAGTCTAAGGGGATGTCTGCCTAGAGCTTTGCACAAAGGAAGCTGTATTTGTCTTTGTCAAGCACCATGTGATTAGGAGATTAGTTACAAAGCCTAATGGATTTCCTTCCCACGAAGATGGGGCCCCCAACTCCAAAAATGTTAATTGTGAATTCCCGCTGAATAGGTCAAACAATGACTATGCTTGAGGTGGAAGTTAAAGGCTCTTCAAGGTTCATGTTGCTTTGAGAAAATGCAAAAGGTGCAACACTAAAAACGAAATAGCTAAGTATAATGATTGCTGAAAATGGCTAAGTATAGAAATGTTAAAATGATAACCAAGTCTAAGAGCACTACTAAAAGAAAAATGTCTAACTCTGGTGCTATGCTTACTACGTTAGAGCTTGCAATGCTCTCACATTAAGGGCAAGGTATTCTCTTCCTAGCACATAGAGTTTAGGTTCCAAGTGCAAGAAATACACTTTAGCTTCTATCCTATGGGGTTCTAGGGGAACTGACAACTGGGACCAATCTACACCATTCAAATCATAGACAACCATAGGGGTGTCATGTCTATGCTAATTCGAAGCTAGTAGTGGAGGTGTAGAGAGCACACAAGACTACCACTAAATGCAGAAGGAAAAAACAAGGCCCTTCTTCTAGCTCTAGAAATTGTAGTGATTGAAAACATCAATGGCTGGAATGCCGAGGGGCTCGCAGGCACATAGCCTCAACCCTACCTTTGCATGAGGGCCTTTGCTAGGAAATGGAGGTAGAGCATCCTAAACGATCTTGTTGATTTAATAGGGACTTTGCTGGCTACAACTGGGGTATCGAGCGCAATCGAGGGGTGGCATGGTTAGCTAAAAATGCAAGCATTGATGGTGTTCTTGGTAGTACTGAGGCTAGCTAAGCCTGAGCATAGTAGGGTTTGTTGGCATAAGAACGATGATGCAAGTATGCAAGAAAATGTGTAGAATAGCGACAAATGCAAATGCGGTGCTGAATGTCAAAGAAAATGCTTAAAATACAATGGAGAAAATGCTTAAAATGTGATGAAGTTTGAGAAAAAAAAGAATGGTACCACCCTAGATGGGGAGCATAGAAATTACAATTGAGCTTTGAGGAGGGATGTAGTCTACAAACAGGTGCAATAGTAGCGTAGCCATAGTCTCTGAGGTGTCCTAGCGTAAAGACTAAAATCCATTGCAAGGTTCATGCCTGCTGGGTTGGCTGTCGTGATGTCTTGTGGGTTTGTGGTGCACTACAGTGCTGAGTGGGATACAAAGGGATTGCCAAGATGCTGATATGCTCTGATGTACAGGGTGCTCAAGGTGCTTCAAGTGCCAGATGATGCTCTGAGACACTAACTACTACTTGGATTTTGCTAGCCAAATGCTTCAGATGCCCACCATTAGAATTAATTTTCAACTCCTAGAGTATGAAATGCAAGGGTATTTATAGGCTTATGGTTAGTGTGAAGTCTCACATGGCAAAGGGGTAGGTGGGGCTATGCTGACCTTTGCTACGCTCCCTCCAAAGCAACTGGTGCTATGCTCTGGTATGCTCCATTGGACCCTAAGAGATTGTCATACTATGGCTATGTTGCCAAAACTGCATGTGCCAAGACTGTAATGTACCTACAAATAATGCAAAACAATGCAATTTGGAGGCTGTGCTTTGGGACTACATTCTCCCCTCTTTTGAGTGCGACTGAGCGTAGGTACAACTTTGGGACATAGATGGGGGTACAAAAAGAGTGCAAGTTGCTGATCTTGCTTACTAGAGGAGTGCTAGAGCTAGAATGAAGGCCTATGTTGAGCTTTGGAAGCTTTTGAAGGAAGTTCCTTATTACTACACTAGCTATGCTCTAGAGTGTAGCACAGTAGTTAAGTAGTTATTGAAGTCCATTGCTACTATGCCTACTATGCTAGCAAGCATAGCAGGATGGGAAAAAGCATAGAATAAACACTAAAAAAAATCTGACAAAAATTTCAGTCCTTGTTCTTGCTATGCTAGCTATGCTTGAGAGCATAGTAGGAGGGGTAGCTTCAAGTTAGAAAATTTGCCAAATGCTTCTTCCATGCTGAGCTAGCTTAATAACTTCTGACTTGACACTAGTGTAGATTGGCCACCAAAG